>ML788008.1:414790-435962 GCA_009831015.1 Picea engelmannii
GGGATTTGGTCCTTATACAATTACCGACTTGATTAATCCTCAATGGGGATTAATCTAATAATAAAAATAATAATAATGACATGATTAATCCACAATGGGGATTTAATCCAATAACAAAATAATAAGAATGCTCTTCGCAGGTAAAGTGGAAAGTGAGAGAAAACGCATGCTAAGTAGAAGAGTTTTAAACAAGCGTGAGGGAATGAGTGTTTAATGCGATGGAAGAGTGAGTGCATGCCTGAGTTTGGAAGATGACGTAGTTAGGGAGTGTAGCGAGCGAATGGATAGGAGATAGAATGAGTGCATGCGTGGTAAGAAAGTGACCCACGCATCAAGTGGAGGAGATGGTGGTGTGAGCGCATGGGTCATGCGCATGCATGGGAGGTAGATCCGTGAGGTGAGGGAGCTAGACGAGTGAGACGGTGAGTAGGGAAAAGTATATACGTGAGGATAGAGCAAGTGGAAAAAACATGCGTGAGGATGAGTGGGGGGATGAGGTAAGTCATACACTTTATTAAAAAGGATGACTATTATATTATTTAAGCATGCACCTTTTAATTAAAAGGGATGGGTATGTTAATTAAAAGGATGGGGTAAGCATGTTTACATGGGGAATTTAAAAAGGGGGGGACAACTTTAATAATTAATTAATTAAAAAGGGGTACAAACCCTTTTAATTAATTAATATAATAAAGGGCAACACAAAAGGTAAGCATCTAGTAAAAGGGGAGTAGTACTTATGATTTAAGAGGGATGGGATAAGACAAGAAAAATTAATTAATTAATTAAAAGGGGAAAACACTTTAATAAGGGGGACAAATTAATTAATTAATTAATTAAAAGGTGAGCGGAAACATATGAATGGGAAGTGGTGTTAGGATAAGACATATTTTAAAGTGATATGGGTAAGTGGGTTTAGGATTAGGATAGGATAGAGTTAGAGGGAAGTGGGTTAAGAGGCATTAGTAAAATGGATTTAGGTATTTTTAATGCACGAAAAGTGGTTTTGTGGCAGGTGAGGAAGAGTTAGTAAGAAAAGTTAGGTTGATTGGCTAAACTATCTGCATGGATGTGCCTCCCCATCCTATGCGCCCTTGGTCAAATGATGCCACCTGTTAGAATTAGGTAAAGAAGACAAGAATCTACTTTTCAAAATTTCTGTAAACAGATTCAGCATAAACAAATTAAATTTACACCTTCAAAAATATTCTGAGTATGCTAGATAGTTAGATCTGAACTCAGAAATCAAATCAGAACATGAACAGCAAATAGATCTAAACCTTAAACAATTTATGAGTGAGCAAAACACTAAGATCTGAACTAGAAATTAATTATGATCATAAACAATAATTAGATTCAAACATAAACAATTTATGAGTGAGAAAAGTACTCAGATCTAAACCAGAATAAGTGCAGGAGATAGATCTATACCATGAAGCAATTCTAAAACTGTAGAAGAGTTTCTAAATCAGATTTAAACAATAGGTATAAAACTGAACATGCACAGTAAATAGATCTAGGCTAAATAACATTTCTCAGCATGAGCAATTTATAGATCTGAACTAGACAGTGATATTAATTGCATGCTGATCAGAGATCTAATGTATGCAAGGCAAAAGAAACTGAAAACATTTACTAACCTCTTGATAATCTTACTTCTGCATGAAGAAGAAGAGCATAGCACACCTGAGAGATAATAAGCCACTGAAGTATGCTCAGATAAGTCTATGTGTCATGGATTTGCCTCAAGGGTCAGATCTCTATCAGGAGAAGTAAAGGACTGGTAAACCACCATCAAAAAAACTCACACAAGCATATCCAAAACCCCACACAGCAACAAACCCTCACACATTTAAGTCAATCTGCCAGTAGAAAGGGAACAGTTGCCTGTAAAGAAGGTACAGCCACCCTTCTAGGATGCCGCTGCCTTCAAGATCACAGAACTGTTCAAGAGGAAGGGGATGGCAGACTTTAAAGGGGGCTCCACTGGCTATAGGAGAGGGCCGGCTAGCAACAGTCAAGGAGGGCGGCAGCATGAGCACTTTCAGCAGAGGTTTATGCACCTTCTACACCCACACAGCAGCAAACAAATCATGAAAGGGACCTGACAGTAGAATGATGGATAGGCTGAGCTGATCTGTCACAAAGGGAGGCTGAGTTGTTGTCACAAAGGAGGCTGCAATTACTGTCACAAGGAGGCCGCAAATACTGTCAAAAGGAGGCTGCAGACCACAAGAGCAATCTGCCACTTCTTTGAAGAGAAGGGAAAGAGTGTGTGTAAGTGAAAAGGGGACGGGTTCTTATTTATACTTTTAGGCAAGGGTTAGGGTAAAAGAAATCTAATTAAAATATAATTAAAATAATATATTTAATTAATATAAATATTAATTAAATATATTATAATTAACATTAATTAAATATTTGTTATATTAACCCCTAAAACAAAAATACAAACCCCCAAACAAACTCCAACTCAAAAAACAAGGGTGGTGGGTTTAGGAGAGGTTTACACATGTCCATATCCTTCTCAAGGTGATCAATCAACTTTATCATCATTGCATATGGGATACATCCCTCATGTGGTTATGCCCACCTTCAAAATCTCTCCTAGGTCATGTGGACCATCCTGGGAGAGAAGAAGAGGGTCACACACCAACAACTACCTGATCAAGGATCAGGTTGCCCCAGAACATATATGGGGTCTTATCCACCAAGGTACAAAACCAAGGATCAACCCATGCCTTAGACATGGGTACCCTGGAATACATCCAAGGGCCCTAGACATATCCAAGGACTTAAACTGCTTGGTCCCAGACCAAGAACCCCAGTCATATACTGAGGGCCCTCTCAAGGGTCTTTACTGCTTGGTCCCAGACCAAGAACCCCAGTTATCTACTGGGGGCCCTTACAAGGGTCTTTTGCCATGGCTCTGACTGTTTGGTCCCAAACCAAGAACCCCGGGAGTGTACTAGGGGCCCTAGTCCACAACTAGGGTCTTAGGCCATCCTCCAGAGAGAATGGCTCTTGCAACTGCTTTAAATTCAACACTCCCTCTCAGGAAGAGAGGCATTCTCAGCTACACCAAGCTTGTCACGAAAGTATACAAACTTTGTCAAGGATAGTGGTTTGGTTAAAATATTTGTCGTATGTTTTGCCGTTGAAACATACTAAATACTGAGAACGTTCTTCTGCACCATGTCCCGGACATAGTGATATCTCATCTCAATGTGTTTCGACCTGTCGTGAAACACTGGATTCTCGGTGAGCTTTATACAGCTTTGATTGTCACGGTSAATGACCGTKGGTTCTAGCTCTGTACTGAACARGTCTGAAAGTAGCTTCCTAAGCCACACTGCTTCTCTGCTAGCASCACTTGCAGCAATGTATTCTGCTTCTGCAGTGCTTTGGGCTATGGAGCCCTGTTTCTTGCTAGACTAGGAAATCATTGTTGAACCCAAACTAAAGCAATATCYGGAAGTGCTCTTCCGATCCACTGTACTGCCCATCCAATCTGAATCTGTAAATCCATGAAGCATTACACCTCCACTGGAAGTGTATCTGAGACCATAAGCTATAGTTCCCCGAACATATCTCAGAATATGCTTAACAGCCACCATACGTATATGCTTCAGTTCACACATGAACTAGCTGAGGGCATTTACCACATAATAAATGTCCGGTCTAGTATGTACGAGGTACATCAAAGACCCAATGATCTGTCGATATAGGGTGGGGTCTTCTGGATCTGAACCTGTAACCTGATCTTGTAGTTTCTTTAGGTTAGAGATCATTGGAGTGGTCATGGACTTGCAGTCCATCATGCCAAATCTGCGGAGTATGTCAACTGCATATTTACTCTGTGAGATAAAGATCTCACCTGGTTTCTGCCATACCTCCAAGCCCAAGAAATAATGCATGAGCCCCAAGTCTTTCATTTCAAACTCTGCAGAAAGCTCCCTCTTAGTCTGAGCTATCATGTTTTTCTCTCCAGTGAGGAATAGATCATCCACGTATAAGACTAAGATAACTGGATGATTCTGTACAATCTTTATATAAAGATTGGGATCTGCTATGCTCTTGGTGAATCCAAGACTTTGTAGAAAACTGTCTATTCTACCATACAAATCTCTCGGAGCTTGCTTCAACCCGTACAGGGTTTTCTTGAGTCTGCACACATGAGATCTTTTATCATGTATCACGAAACCTTCGAGCTACTCGATATATACTTCTTGCTCAACTTCACCGTTAAGAAAAGCGTCCATCTGGTGAAGTTTCCAACCAAAAACGACTGCAAGAGAGATGATAATCCTGATTGAAGTATATGTAGCAACTGGAGCAAAAATCTCGTCGTAGTCAATTCCTTCTTTCTGAGAGAAACCACAAGCCACGAATCTAGCCTTGTATTTTTCAATACTGCCATCTGTTGCATGCTTTATCTTATAAAGCCATTTGGAAGCTACCAATGATTTGCCATGAGGTCTAGGAACTACTGTCCATACATCATTCTTTAGAATAGAATCATATTCTTCAATCATAGCATCTTTCCACACTTGACGTTTGGAGGCTTCTACAAATGTGGAAGGTTCTGAATCAATCACAATATTCAACTCAGCTATGAGACCAAAGTATTTATCTGGTTTCTTGCTTTTTCTGAAGGTGCCCTTAGGAGCTGAATATTTTTCTGCTTCTTTCAATATTTCCCGACACCACGCTAGTTTCCTTTTAATATGAGGTATCTCCATTGGAAACTCAATAGTATCCCTTGAGGGATCCACTGGTAGTTATGAGGTTTCCTCCCTCTACTCATCTGGAAGAGGAGAATCTGAAGAATCAAGTGGTGGAGCTTCCTGCTCCTCTGAATCACATGGAAGTTCTCTGGCCCGACGAAAAGATGTCTCTTCATGAAAAGTCACGTCTCTGCTTACTTCGATGAACTTTTGACCTGGGATATAAATCCTCTAAGCTTTTGAAGTTTCACTATATGCCACAAAAGTTCCTTTCTTTCCGGAGGGCTCTAGCTTAGTCCTCTTCTCTTTTGGAATGTGAATATAGACTGGACTGCCAAAGATTCTCAAGTGATCAACTGAGGGCTTAATTCCGGTGAAAACTTCTTCAGGAGTTTTCGCTTTAAGGGCTTTGTGTGAACATCTATTATAAATGTAGACTGCAATACTGGAAGCCTCGGCCCAAAGAGATAAAGGTAAGTTTTGGTCATACATCATGGCCCTGGCTGCTTCACAGATAGTTCTATTCTTTCTTTTAGCAACCCCATTCTGCTGGGGGTTGTACGGCACAGTAAGTCCCCTCTTAATTCCAAAAGCCCGACAGAGTTCATCGTATTTGGAGTCAAATTCTTTACCATTGTCTGTCCTGAAAACTCGGATGTGTCTGCCTGTTTGATTTTCAACAAGATTCATGAAATCTTGAAATCTGCTAAAAGATTCATCTTTAGTCTTTAAGAAATAAATCAAAGTTTTACGAGAACAATTATCAATAAAAATGATATAGTAAATACAACCATTCATAGATGGGGCAGTCATGAGCCCACAAAGATGATCTAGAATGCCATTAGATTTTCTATTGCTGTGAGGATAGGGTTTCTTAGTATTCTTACCAAGTGCACAACCTCTACAAATACTATCATGCTCAAAAGAAAATACTGGCATACCTGTCACCATCTTTTGCAAACCTGGAAGTGTGTTGTAGTTGAGATGTCCAAGTCTTCTGTGCCAAAGCTCGCAGGGATTTACCATTTCGTGAGCTAGTGCTTGACAACCTGACCTGAAATTTTATAAAGTCCACTCTCACGAGTTCCCATAGTCATGGCAGTGCTCATATCTTCATTTGAGGACCACATGAGGGCCTTCCCTCTGATGAAGGCAACTGAGTAACCTTTGCTTTCTAACACTGCAATTGAGATTAGATTTTTCTTTAAACCAGGAACATAAAGAATTTCATCAATATGAAGGATATTACATGATTGGAGTTGGAAAGAAGCGGATCCATAACCTTTTATGTCATATGTACTATCATCACCCAATTCCACCTTTACATTGAATTTCTTGTCCCGATAGTTTGCAAGATTTTGTTGGAAGCCTGTCATGTGTTTAGAAGCACCGATGTCCATTAACCAAATCTCCTCTGACTTAGTAATGGTGCCAAAAAGAGCTGAGATAAGATAATATTCTTTTTGTTGTTCTTGCTCTTTGGGGGCAGCCTTGGTTTGTCTTCTTTGAGGCTCCTCTTGATGTTTAGCCTCTTCAGTGGCAACTGAGGCTTGGAATCTTCCTTTTCTTTTCTGTTGAGGGAGGGTTCCTACAATCTCTTGCATAGTGTCCTAGCTTATTGCAGTTAAAACATTTAACTTTAGATAAATGAGGATTAAGATGAGATAACTTACCTTGAGGTTTCTTACCTTTGCCTTTTGATTTAAGGAACTTCTTTCATTTCTTGGCTTTTGCTGCAAGGGCATGATCTTTTAGAATTGAATAATCATTTCTGTTGTTTAGTCTTCCTTCTTCTTCTAAGCAGTCATGCCACAATCTTTCAAAGTTAGGTTGGGATTCTCTTCCATTTAAGGATGCAAGGTACAATTTACGGGATTCTCTTCCATTTATGGATACAACACTGCAAGGTACAATTTCCATCAAAACATAACATCACGAGGGTTAGCTAAGCAAAATGAAAGGAACAGCTCTAGAAAATATCCATGGATAATCATAGATCTCATATGTGGAATTGTTGATTGTGATAGAAATCACAAGTGAAAAACACCTTTAGCTATCCCTACATGTCAAGGGATAACATGCCCTCAACAAAATCTGCATTGTTGACCCTTAAAATCTACAGCATCAACCCTAAAGTCTACAACATCAACCTTCAAAAATTTGAAATGTCGACCCTTGATATGAAACATCGACCACTAGCAAATTCCAAGACCTATATGCTCAAGAGGGCATTCTATTGAGAAATCATAGAAGCCTCAGGTATTAGATTTCAAGCCTATTAAGCTAAAATGAACAATTGGAAGGAAGCAAACGTTGGCACCAAGCACATTGATTAAGCTAGATTGTATTTTCTTAGAGGAAACCATTAAAGTCTCTTTTGCAAGGCATGTACCTAATATCTTATGGACTTCCTTGTAGTCGAAGGAAATTCTACTACTAGGACAATCCATTAAAGAAATATTTTTCTCAATTGGTAATTCAATATCTTTTACATATAGAGTTTAAAAGTTTAATTTCAAGATATAAAATAACGGAAATATCGACAATTAAACTAGCCCTCCCCTACTCCCTTTGACTCCCTCTCTCTCCAACAAACAAATCATTTGTACAAAACATTTCAATAGCTTCTATATAATCAACATACCAATACCCAAATATTATTGGATAAATAATACGGGTAGCATTACCAAAAAAAACATCATAATACAAATCTATGGTCAGAGACTAGTAAATCGTGCAACTTGTTGAAAATAAAATATTTCAAAAGCAATAAAAATTGAAGCATGCACTCTCAAACTTTTGGTAACAAATAATTATATGCAATTAGTATCTACGTACTCATGTTGGGTGAGTGCATAATTTCAAAAGAGACATGGATACAAAGCCAACTTATAGATGAGCATTCTCAAACTTTATATTTTTGTCAACTTTTTCTTTCAGCTTCCCATTACCCAAGAAACAATTTCGTTGGGATTGAAATGGCCAGAAATGTCTCAAAGAAAAACCTTAATGTGTTGTTAGGAAATTTTAAAGTGCCTTAAAACGCCAAGGGCCCACTCACACACATTAAAACTATTCCATTTCTCAAAAAATACAAACGAATAAAGGGTATAAGAAAAGAAAACAAAAGCAAATAAATATATAGAGATAGAGGATTTGGAATAAAGTTGAACATTCTTACACACCTCATCATCTTCAGATATTAAGTACTGTTTCAACAAGTCTCTCCATCTTGTTATTACATTTTTGGCATTTATAAAAAGCTCCACTGCAACCATAGAACAAACAAGGGTTACAAACATCATCTATCAACTTCGCATGAACAAAGCTAAACGATAAGAAAAATAAGAAACAAAGTGAACCATGTTTCATAACCCACCTAAGATTTCACCAAGTACTAGTAGTAAATATGAATTGTGTTTCAATTAGCAAGCAACTTTCGGTTGTTAAGTGAATAATATGTTAATGTTGGCTATTAGAGAATTAAATATGCATGACCATAAACATGAGAGACAAATAGATATACAATGAATATATTGCTTAGTCATGAAGGACTCATTAAATGCATCACCATGAGTTTCTTTTATACATTATATGATAAGTTATTGAACTACCTCCTCCACTAACCTGTAATTTGTTGGGTAGTGAAAGTTTAGTTTGACATGTGCTACGAAGTTCGAATAATAGGACTCCTAACAACACTTTATTCACTATGACCACTCTAAACTCCCCCTCTTAATACAAAGCTAAAGATCAAAAATTTTGTTGACAAGATGATTATAAAAGAAGTTTACAAAAACAAGATAATGAATTTCAAAATCTTTACTGAGTGGTTCTTGTCCTCCAACAAATCTTGGACCTTCACATGGTCTCTATCAAATTGTCACCACCCTCCTAAGTAGAATTCTACTAATGCCATCGAATTCAACTATACAACCATCCATATTGAGCATGTTAGGGTGCCACCCTAACTCCCCTAGTTAGTGGAATATTTTATTACTTAATATATTTAGGTCCATCTTTATTAAATAAGCCCCACGAGGTAGTAGAGTGTGAAATTAATAAATGTAAGGAGCCTCATTAAAGAAGGTCCACTAGTTAGTGGTTGAGGCTTCATTAATGGAGGTGTTAAAGTTTCGGTGTGCTCGTTTAACCATAGACAATGTTACACAAATGTCACTCGACCATAGGCACTTACACGTGCCACCCCCGAGCACAGTAACATTTTCTTAGATAGATTCCAGCAAGTCCACTTTAGAACAAACAGATAAATCCTAGCACAATGGCCAGCTTAACCAGAAATGCCAACACAGTTGTGGCAACAGCACAGTACCAAGAGAGTGTACCTTAACCAAGAGAAGCGCACAAGAGAGAGATACCAGAAAGACTGAGCGAGGAGAGACTTTACCACTGCAACTATTGCGTCACCCTCCACAGACTTGCGCCTCCTTCTAGATCACCACTGCAGTTGTTGCAACTGCAACTGCTCCAACTGTTGCTCTTCAGACTTGCGTCTTAACCGAGTGAGTGAGAGTGTGTAACTGAGGTAGCGCCTTACCTCTATTTATACTAACTTGTCCAAGTGACTTTTCATGTGGGGTCGACTTCTCTTTCTAGTGCCTTCTAATTCTTTATTATTATTCTCCTTGGGCCGATTTCTCTTCTAGGATATTTCCACATATGTTTAATGGTTCTCTTTCTTATGGAATCTTCTATTCTAAGCACAAAGGTTATACTCGAGGTTAATACCTCCCACAGCTCCCAAAACATCAACACTCCCTCTTAGCTAGGGAGGTGTTAACTATGATGTTCTTCAATTTATAGTCTCAATCACATCCATCCATCTCACATGGCATGGGAAAGACTCACATGGTCTTGCAGACCAGTCTACAGGTAGCATCACTATAGCCACACAGGCTATCTCATGATCAAACAGATCATGTCACAAGTATCACCATCATAGCCAAACAAGCTCTGTCATAATCACACACAGACTACCTGATGGTTATGTCACAGTTCTGGGGCCTCATCAACATATGTAGCATCTCTCTAGTGAGCACAGCTTCATCGTCCTCTCGGACCTTATGGGTCTCGGTGTCCTTTCGAACCTTATGTCATTACAGGACTTCATCCAGCTCACTCAAAGCTAGGCAACTAGCCAGTTCACACAGAACTGCACTACTTCCCAATCCACACAGAGTCTGGGCAACTATCCAATTTAGCCAGTTCACACAGAACTGTGCTACTACCCAATCCATAAGGAGTCTGAGCAACGATCCAATTTATCCAATTCACACAAAATTGAGCTACTACCCAATTCATACGGAGTCTAGGCAACTATCCAGTTTAGCCAGTTCACACAGAACTGCACTACTACCCAATCCATACAAAGTCTGGGCAACTAACGTGCCTGTAAATGAATACACGTTGTTGCCACACTCTATAAGCTATTGCCCCCTAGAATCGCATATGTGACTCATCATTCCCTCGTACGAGGGAAGTCCTTCTGGACCACACCAAGCTTGTCCCCGAAGTACTCAAACTTTACCTTTGAAAGAGGCTTAGTCAACACATATGTTATCTGCTCGTTTGTGTCAATAGACTGGAGCTTTACAACTCCCTTTTGCACCAGATCTTGGATATAATGGTACTTGATCTCGACATGCTTGGACTTGTCATGAAACACAGGGTTCTCAAACAACTTTATACAACTCTGGTTGTCACAAAAATACAAGTCACCTCCAACTCGAGATCAAACAATCCTGCAAGCAACTTCTGAAGCCACAAAGCTTCGCTACTTGGAGGTATACTTGCAACACCTCAAGACCTAGATCTTCTTCCTTGTCTGATTCTCCACCTAAGCCATGAACTCCCTGAATCAACTAAAGACCTCATCCTTGGCCTTCATGAAGAAGATCCATCTCCTCCTAAAATAATCATCAATGAAGGTTACATAGTAAAAGTAACCACTCGAAGATGGAACCGACATTGGTCCATAAACATCTGAATGCACTAGATCCAAGATCCCCTTGGACCTACTATCACAGCTTGGAAAAGCAACCTTGGCATTCTTTCCAAGCGCACAACCTTTGCATACACCCTGGAGCTCTGCCCCAAACTCTGGAAGACCTGTAACCATCCTCCTCAACACTGGAAAAGCCCTGTAATGCAAGTGTCCCAATCTCCTGTGCCAAAAACCGCATAGACTATCATTGTCATGTATCAAGGCCTGGTCTAGTTGTCATGTCAACCTGTAAAGACTACCATCACGAACACAAATGACCTAAGTCACCTGACATGGGGACACAGAAATCTCTAAAGCCGTTGGAGGTATACGTGCCCCCGTTATCTAACCTCAAGACCTTGATCTTCTTCCTTGTCTGATTCTCCACCTAAGCCCTGAACTCCCTGAATCGACTAAAGACCTCATCCTTGGTCTTCATGAAGAAGATCCATGTCCTCCTGAAATAATCATCAATGAAGGTTACATAGTACAAGTAACCACTCGAAGATGGAACTAACATCGGTCCACACACATCTGAATGTACTAGATCCAAGATCCCCTTGGACCTACTATCACTACTTGGAAAAGCATCCTTGGCAATCTTGCCAAGTGCACAACCCCTGCATACACCTTGGTGCTCTGCTCCAAACTCTAGAAGAGATGTAACCATCCTCCTCAACACTAGCAAAGCCTTTTAATGCAAGTGTCCAAATCTCTTGTGCCAAAGCTCGCATAGACTATCATTGTCGTGTACCAAAGCCTAGACTGGTTGTCTTGTCAACCTGTAATGACTACCATCACGAACACTAATGACTTAAGTGACATGACATGGAGACATAGAAGACACGGAAATATGAGTATCCGACACGGGTATGGCGACCCCCAAAAACAGGACACGGAGGACACGTTATATATATATATATATATATATATATAAATTATTTATATATTAAAATTTAAATTATGAATTACACATACAAAAATGAAATAATTAAACTGTCATATTTACATCATGATGATACAAATTCAATCATACAACTAGTACTAACTTACTAACTACTAACTTACTAACTTACTAATATAAATGATGATATTGCCAACTCAACACTGTTGTCCAAACCCATATCATCAGGAAACACATCCCACATCTTTGTCTTTCTCTTCAACCACTCTTCTCTCTACCCAGTGTTTGCATATAAGATAGAGGTTGGTGTGCACATACACCACTAAGTCACTTGACACGATGACAAAGAGAAGAGTTCAACAGAACAGGTTATACTTGAGTGAAGTGTACATTTTTACTGGGGTCATGACAGAAGAGTTCGACAATCAATTCCACCAACATCGAGGTACATAAAGGGCTTGGTGCCCTTGATTAAATGTCATTCCCATACCCTCATACATGATAGAATCCAGTGGAAACATTGCAATCCTGCCAATCTTGATATCCTGAAAACCGTTAAGTCTGTTGAATTTTGAATGGGACCTAAAATTCTGCTTTCTCTATATGAAGTCCAATGAGGTTGGAACCACTCTCAAACATCCTGAAAACAATTAATGGTAATGTTAAAAATTCAAGTAAAAGTATGAAAATGAAAGATAAAGGAGAATGTCACTTTTACTTTAAGAATTTAATATTACCATTAATTACTAGAGTGGGTGAAAAGGAGGGGGTGGGGACCTCTTTAAATAACATTAGTAAGGAAAAATAACCCTTAGTTGCACACCGAAACACCTCAGAGCTGCAACTTGCATGAGAAAACATGAGACATGGTCTTTTTCTAAGCAAGACACATGTCATATTTTCAAGACACGTGTGTCCTGTGAACATGACATGTTCTAAACAGGTGTTTGACACGTGTCCTATCGTTTCATGTCTGACACGTAGGATATGCGACACGGGGGGGGTTTGGACGTGTCAGGTAATTTAGCATACAACACATCACTCATCCTAAGAGGCTTCCCAGACTCCAGTTGAAATGAAGTTGCCCCAACTTCCTTGACTGCATACTTGGAATTATCACCAAGCTTCACCGGCAATCTTCAATCCTCCTCTGACAAACTGATGAGTGACTCTCGTGATCCTGTCATATGGTGAGAAGCTCCACTATCCACCAACCAAGTTCCACTACCAGAAACTGTACCAGAGAGGGCGGAGACCAATAAGAACTCCCTCTGAAGGTTGTCTGCAACCTCATCCACCTCCGTTGATGGTGCCCGCTACTTCCCTTTCCCTTTCTTCCGTTGTGGACAATGTGAAGCATAGTCGCCTTGCTTATGACAAGCAAAGCACTTGACCTTGCTAAGGTCCTTCTTCCACTACTCTGGAGATGCCTATCCCCCTTTGGAACCTTTTCCTTTTCCCTTTCTAGCATGAGTAGTTAGGGCCTAGTTCTCATCATCACTACCTCTCTACTTGTTCCTGGACTCTATCTGAGCCTCCTCCTAGATGCAATCGATCCATAATCTATCAAATGGTGGCATCTTCTCCCATGCACAAATCCCTTGCACAAATGGTTCCCAAGACCTGGGAAAACCATTCAATGACACATTCGCCAACTTTGTGTCATCAACTGCCTCACCAACGGCTACAAGCTGATCACAAATATGAGTGATCCTCATGAGGTACCTAGCAATTGTATCTGATTTGAACATCTCAATTGTTTCGAACTTATGCCTCAAAATCAACTTTCGGATTGTATTCTCCCTTCGGGACAAGCCTACCAAAGCATCATACATCTCCTTGGTTGTCTTCTTCTCAGAAACATGATGAATCAAGTGATCCTTCACAGAATCCAACAACACCTGCTTAGCCTTCACTTCCTTCTTCTTATGAGCTACCAATTCCTGTGGATCGTTAGGATTCGGAATCACCATCTCGATGTAATCTTTGAGATCATTCTCTTCCAAGAGAAAAATAATCCTAGCCTTCTAGGCCCGAAAATTTGTGCCCCCCTCCAACCTATCCTCAACTCTAAGAGTGCCCCCCATCATGTCCAAACAAGAACACAAATGTGCAGTGACAAATATACAACAACTTCTATCTCAAGAAGATGCTTCTCTCTAGAGCCTATGCTCTGATACCATGTCAATTTTTAAGCATTCAATGCATTCAATTTCAGATCTGAAAATTATTTCCAACTTCCAAGTGACCTGAAACAATAAACTAGGGCTATTATCACTGAATAATGTTACACTGAAATTATGACAGAAAATTATAGCGGAAGCACAAAGATCAGAGAGAAATCGTCCATGCACAAGAGACAAATTTTTACCCAGTAAAATTTTCAAATTAAGGAACCCGGGGACAAAAATAGTCCTCGACAAAAATTACAACTTCAGCAAAAGTTCTGAAAAACTTCCAACTTACAAATTTGTTGTACCTTGTTGACGTCACGACCGTACCTGGATGACGTAATGGCTGTATAGATGAGTCAGCCCTGCAGTTTACAGATACGGCCTAGGGTTGTGCAGCCCACACGTGTGACTGTCCCAGCATTGACCTGCGGCTATTGTACAGTCTACACGTGTGGTACAGCCTACAATAAATGCACCATAAGGATCTCACGTGTAGCTTCTTTCTGCTCCCTCTCACATGTGTGAAATCACATGTGCAGCTCCTCGGCTAGAAAACTAAGAAAGAAAGACCTAGAAAACCCTAGATCAGATTTTCCAAAGTAAAGATTCTCCTTGCTGAAATTGCCTCCCCAATCTCCTTGGCAAGAGTGCTCACTCACTCATGCCAAACACATGATGACAAAATAAGGTGTGGTGCCTCCTCACATTGCCTCTCCTTTTATAGGAGTCTAAAAGTGAGTTTAGGAGTCCTTCACTAAACTCAACATTAAATTAGAATTGTTTATTACTCCAAATGGGTGTCAAGCCCCAACAATAACAATTCCAAGCCCCAGCTCTACATAAAAGGGGTTTTCACAAAATAAAAATGCAATGTGAGTGCCAACGAAGATTCCCACATGTTCGACACCAAGGCCAATGTGAGAATACCTCCCCGATGCCACAAAAACATCAACAATAACCTCCGCTCAACAAATAATATAATAAACACCCAATAGAGAGTGCCCTAGGGAAGTGTGCCAAAGTGGTTAGAAGCACATGCACCAAGAAATCTCCTCCAGGAAATAATATAAACAAATCGTCTTAGGAGATGGTGAATGAAAAATAAGAATAATATAATCCAAAATCATGTGAAACCTCATAACTAAGTGACCAAAACCATGGGTGCGCATGTGGAGTGACCTAGAAAACTATGCCAAAGGGTATCAACACTTCCAAAGATGTTCAAAGAAGCCAAAACAAGGGGAGCAATCTACTCCCTCAAACAACTACCCAACCAAAGGATGCTAACACATCATAAGATAGCCAATATCCTCAAAGGTGTTCCCACCATTAGGAGATATATGCCAAATCACTATAAAAATGTGTGCCAAAGAGAAATACTACAAGATAATAAGCATGAACAAAAGTGAACATACCAATAATTAAGCCACCACATCCAGGAGAAATAATTAACCAATAAAACTTAGAGAAACTGTTAATTGATGGATATCCCTCTCCATGAATATGCTACGAGTCTATCCAAATGTGTGAGCAATGATAAGAAAGACCCTCAAATACCCCCACAGACATCACAAATGATAGATACAAGTATCCATGCAAGACAAGATGATGCTAACCAAGAAGATAATGCACATCATCTAACCATGTTGTAACAATAAAAAATCATCAGAAATAATCCCACCATGGTGATGTGCTCTAGGGGTACAAACAAACAAGTGTAGTTAATAACACACATTCCTGTAGACAATACACACCCACGGTCAGCCATGTTCAGACAAACCATAAGGGAAGTGTCGGGGAAAGTATATGCATCCATAATAATGCCCCTGTACTTGTCAAGTATTCCATGGTGTTATCCTGTAAATCATGTCTTCTGATGAAAATCATAGGGTTTTCCCTTAGACAATGTGAGGGGTAACACTATGAACAATCTTTGTAGTGTCACTCATTCTTGTTTCTCATTTAAAATACAACATTTGAATTTCATATATTCAATGTTTTATTTTTTCAATGTTGGTTCTAACATTGTTCATATATACATGCAGAAACCACATTTTGAAAGCGTTTACCAAAAAGTACATCCATAAATTTGAAATATTGGTGCCTGCAAATGGGCCCATTGTTTGGCAGCACATAAAACACTTGAGAAAATTGCCTAAAACAAGTATTTTGCCCGAAACCCATTCTTCTCAAACAACATCACTACCAATTGGTCATGGAAGTTCCATTTCAATGAATTAAAATGGTTGCAAAGGCCATCAACACATAAAGCAGGCACATGACTTCGAGGCTTCACCTAACAGAGACAATTGCAAGAGACTCCAAGACTTCAAACATTTTAATTGGAGGGTTATGAATTCAATTCTAACTAATGATTATTACTTGGTGTAATACTTTGAACCAATTTGCTATTGGTTGTGCTTTGCTTCACACTATTTTCACATTTGAAACCACATTGTGCCCCCTTTTTGATGGCTACAATACTATCATTTTGATCATTGTCACCTTCAAACTCGTATGCAATTGTCATCAATGAATAATCATCATCGTTGTGCACCAATTATATCCGTTCAACAATGACACTTAAAAACATCTTTAAATTTTTGAGTGGAAACATTATAAAGCTATTTGCAATCAAAATTGTATAAAATTAAAAGTTGTTTTCTAGAATCTTTCGTCTCACTTATAAAGTTGCACATTATAAAAATTAAAAACTTCAATTTTGACATTTAATGGCGTCACAAACATCCACATCATTGGAACAAGTGTCCAGAGTGATTGTTACCCTGCTCAACCCTTGTACCATTGATGGCAATTTAGAAAGTGCAAGTAAATTCATGATAAACACAAGTTTTAAAAGTTGTTTTCTAGAATCTTTTGTCTCACTTATAAAGTTTCACATTACAAAAATTAAAAACATCAATTTTGACCTTTAATAGCATCACAAATATCCACATCATTGGAACAAGTGTCGAAAGTGATTCTTAACCTGCTCAACCATAATACTATTGATGGCAATTTAAAAGGTGCAAGTAAATTCATGATAAACACAAGTGAAGAGAATAGACATAGTTATATTAATGTTGCAAAAAATACTTAACAGTCCAACAGGTTGTCCATATACAAAATCATGCACCATTCTCTCAAGTACATCTTAGACGCAACTCATCTTTTATGATTTAACCACCTGCTACATAAATTATCATATTGATCACATCTCTCTAACATAAGATTGGCACATGCTATGAAACATAACATTACAACAATATAAGTGGTCATATAATAATTTCTCTCAAGCACATAATACATATTCGCATATTAATAACAAATGTCGGAGTTAATTGTTTACTCTTCCAACAACAACACCATCGCTATATACCCATCCTAGATGATCTTATTAGACAAGTTCTAGATGAATTTAGAATAATCGATTGAGCAAACGTGATAGTCATGATTTGCAATTCCTTTAAGGCATTTTCATGGACTGGATAATTTTATCTTTTATTATTTATATTAATGTATTTTCCTTTTGGCATGTCTATTATTGTATTATTCATATCATGTATTTTGGAAACAAAGAAAACGAAATTAGGGTATCCTGTATATAATGCATACCCACAAAATGCTTTTAGAAGCTGTTTAAAATAAATCCCAAAGTATAGAAGGAATACTTCTTTTGAAAAGTGTCAGAAAGTACATGAAAATACGATAACATACATTTAACTTTATAAGTTAAAATTTTCCAAACAAAAATGAGCATATAATAATACAGGAAAGAACATCACTTACATAAGGAAGCAAATGGACGAATAAGAGACATAATGAATAACTCAAGGAAAATAAAACTAGAAGGAAATATCCCCATTCCCTGATCTGGGATGAGGGAGATCTATACCAAAATGTCATGTATTCGGGTGCAGGACAGTGTCCCCTAGGCATCCCGGCAAACACCCTGCATCCCCAATGACAACCTGTTGTATGTCCCATGCCCCACCACACATTTATATATCTATTCTTTAAATGTTGAAAAGCACACATACACATGCACACACACCCACCACACATATATATCTATCTAAAAATACACTTCATTCAAAAAGCTTCGGGGCATTTATTTAACTATGTTCTAGTCCATCGATAAGTAAACAGATGTGTTTCCAATTATTGATACAAATATGCTGTAAAATTTGAATGCAATAGTGTTTTGTTCAACATGTGCTCTGCCAAGATAACAGAAAATTATTCATTACCCAGAGGCTCGTGTCACTTGGTCTTTTCAATCATCAGCATCCCAGAGAAACCCATACCACCCAGAACAACAATGGGCAAAGAAATGTCTGAGTGCACACACACTCGTTATGTATCCCACACTCAACCAAAGTTCAGAAAATATAGTTCAACAATGATAATGAAATTGATCACGCAAAAATGACACATATACACAAATTATGCAGAACGAACCAAAAAGATTATCAATGACAGAATGAGAGCTTCATTAAAAAGACTCAACAGATGAGAATTAAAACAAGTATTTAACGCACATTTGGAGGGCAAAAAACTTCAGTTTAAAAATAATGTAGATGCAGGAGACACTGCACCATATCATTATATGCTTGCAGCTTCAATAAAACTATGATGTACTAAAAATATCATAATTGACCTAACATCAAACCAACACAAGCACATAAAGACCATGAAACTTACATTGACTATCGTGTGGGGCCTCTAAAGCCAAATTCAAAATTGCATGAAAGAGAGCTCCAGAACAGTCAGAGAAAGACATGTTATATGCCAACCTGAAAATTTGACAATACATGGAGAAATCAGAGTGACTCGTGCGTTGAAAGTTCTTGAAACATTGTTTAACACCTAATTACAAGATTGCATGAGCTATATATGTGCTTGCGGTGAGAATAGGTTGAGAAAAGAAAGAAAAGGGGAAGCAGAGAGGTCAGTTTGAATGTTTTTCTTCGTTTTCTGGTAGAAAGCAAACAGTTCTTTGAGAAAAACAGCCATATTTTTCAATTCTAACAAGCACCATGTTCCAGAAATATTGTTGTTAATTACCTTTAAGATTTCTAAAAAATTATAATCCAAAGGTCCAGATGTAAGTGGTTGAAATTAGATAACTGAGTGAATAGTGCAGGTATTTTAAAGCTTCCAGGAGATCAAAATGAATATATCTGCAAATTTCTTACAATATCTTGGAAGCACATAGCAATGTAAGTGATGTATCCATGTTCATCACCAACCACTTACCAGCAAAATGAAAATGAATAGGAATGGCCATTCCACAGAGATCATCAAAGTTGTCACCATGACATATATAGGAAAAGACACAACTAATGAAAATATGAGAGGGACTCCCTCAAAGGAAAACCAGAGACAGCAGCCCAGCATTAAAGATCAAGCATCTGCTCTCTCATGTGGACCATGCAGATATGACTCCATCAGGAGATTCACTTGACTCACTATAAACATCTTCAAGTGAATAACACCCATAAACTCAACAATCAGAAAAATTCATGGAATAACAAAAGAACTTGTACAAAAGTAATTTTCTGGAAAAAATACTCTTTGAGAAATACAAACAAGACTCTCAAACTTTTGAAGATTCTATGTTTAAATAGAAAAACATACAACTTCAATTGCCTTTCGACATCTAACCTACAACTTTAATTGCCTTTCAACATACCTCCAGTGCATTAACATTTTCTCATAAATAAATAAACTTTTTTCTTTCCAAACCTATGCTCTTTTTAATATATTATGAAAAGGGGAAAGGTTATGACTCATGTTGTTGAAATAATGTAACTGCAAAGAGTATTCTTATTATTATTTGATATATTATTCATTGGATCAATCCCCATTGTGGATTGATCATGTCGGCTATTGTAATAGGACCAAATCCCCTTTTGCGGATTGGTCAAGTGATAATTATAATAGGCAGAATAAGAAGTCGGCCCCAGCAGATATTAAAGCGGCCCCAGAATATATTAAAGGTGGTTGTAACCACCCAGTTGGAGAAGTCGGCCCTGCTAGTGAAGAGACACTTCACATGTGCCAGTCTAATATAAATAAGGAGGCTAGCGCCTCACYTAGACACACACYCACTTGCTCATTTCGTGAGACAAGTTTCGGATCTGCAGTTAGAGAAGAAGGAGAGAGAGTGGCGCATATCTGGGAGAGGACTTTCTGTATTAGTTTAAGAGATCTCTTGGCATTGTATTGGCTATCTATATTAAGGAAGTTTTGTTGGGTTTTCTTCCCCTAGAGGGTTTCCCAGGATAAATATTCTGTCTCTTGTGATTGTGTATTTCTCAGTGATCTTGTATTATGCTATTGTTATCTAATATGCAAAGAACTATAAGAATGGCTTAAACATTAACATGGTATCAGAGCCAAGCTGAAGGAAGCATCTTTCAAAAGAGAAAAGTGAAAAAAGTCACTGTTGTCGTACATGAAAATTAGGGATTTTTGTTGGAAAGGTATTTCAGCCCCAAAACCATCTAGAAAAGTGTGCCCTCCCCTAAAGATCACTTTGGCACTCTCAGCGCACCATTTCAATGGCTAGATCTCCCGAAAAGTGAAACCCTAGTTTCACAAAGTACTAGAAAACCAGAAAACCAGAGTACCAGAAGTACCAGAAGTACCAGGGTACCAGAAAACCAGAAGCACCAGTCCAGAAATCCGCAGATCAAGTTTGAGTGGGTAAAAGTTGGATTTTCGAAATTCTAACTACACCAGCATACTTGCCTCAGCTCAGTGCATCTATTCCCTGGATCAGAATTTCAAAATTTGAAGTTTGAAAAATTAGGGTTTCCTCATAAAACCCTAAGTTGCAGTTGCAGTTTCATAACCAGTTGCAGTTGCAGCCGTAGAACCAGTTGCAATCACCCTTGAAGTTTTCTTGAGAGTTGGTAATGATTACCGCTGCTACAAGATGGAGCCACTACCTGCAAATGCTATCAGAGGTATGTACTCACATATGTTTAAATGGTTAAACTTTAAAGAGTATTTGCAGGAGAAGGGATCTCTTGCCATAGACCAGAAGGATCTCAAGATCCAACACATTCAAAGGAATGATGCAACCCAAGTGTGATTATTCTGATATGCATCTATTTGTCATGACATTATCTTGATCAGTGTTGCATGTTGAAGCTATAGAAGGATTAAAAGTTGATCATAGAGCTTATCCTCTAACCTAACCTTCTGTCAAGATAGCGTATTGTCTCAGTACAGAAGACGGGTTGAAGAAAGCACTCATCACTTGAGTGAAGGAGACCTGGAAGAAAAGCAAGCACCCATTCTTGAGGACAAGGTTCCAGGTTTGATTAATCAAGATTAATAAGATTCAAAGGTA
>ML788008.1:444539-456206 GCA_009831015.1 Picea engelmannii
ATAATCATAATAGCTGATACAAGGAAACAAAAAACATAATTTAGAGTGGGTTGGGGTATGGAATATATGAGCCCCTCCTTTTAACTCATGTGGTTAGATAGTTTTTGAAGTTTTTTTCACTTACTCATAAAATATGTGGCCTTTTCCACCTTTTAGGGAGTTGGTAGAGGGACCTTTGTTGACCTCTAATTTCCTCTAATGGAATGCATGTGTCATAACTACATTGCTCATTTGATATAAAATTTGACTACTAAGATTGTCTACATGGTTGTTGCAAATGGATTAAATTAGTCATACAGCAAGGGTTTTCCCTCTCTTAAGGGCATGTTGAAGTTAATGGGATTTTATCGTTCATTCTCTCACAACAGAGGGCCATCCGGAGGCCTCCAAGTTATCAGGTACTTTTTGATGCGGACCTCCCAACCCACAACGAGAACATGGGTACCTAATAAGTTAGTAGTTACCTTTGAGCCTTGAATTTCATGAGTTCAAGAATCAAAACAGATTTTAAGAAATACTTAAACTCTAGCATAAAGAATACCTAATCCTACATAAAAATCGATATGCAAGTTGTTGTGTCAACCAGACATAAGAGTCCAAGTCACTCACCTTTCGAATAGGCAATGCATTATTGTGGAAAACATCAACAATTTTGTTGGAATTAAATATGTGTGTGTGTGTGTGTGTGTGTGTGTGTGTGTGTTTTCAGGAAAGAAAGAGTGTGCATGTACACTCAACAATTTGATTCAAATTCCCAATCACATAACCACCAATAACACATAGGCAACTAAAACCTTAAAGTACACCAATATGCAAATAATTCATAATTCAAATATGTATATTTTTGTATGTCTACAAATTCACATGGCAGATGTATTGAGAAGAAAACTAACCTCTAATACATTCCAACTTTGTCCATCCATTGACTCCTCGTCTCTTTTTCCATTCTGACGATTAATTTCATTTTCAACCACTACAATTCAAGAAAACTGTGAATCACAAAATGTCTAAAGATAATATCATATGATAAACCTAGCCCATATGAGGTTATGAATGATTGAAACTTGTACAAAACAATATGAAAGAAGATGGGCACACTTGAATCCAATGAGCAAATAATCAAAACTATTATTCCTCCCTAAGAAACACAAAAAGGAAAGGAAATTGTCCCTAAAAGCCAATATAGCCTTTTGGGGCTGAAAAGCATTTGAGCATTGGGAAAAATAAGACATATTGACAAATCATCCATTTTCTTGTGTCTTATAAGTTATATTTGAAATCTGAATAAACCAAGAACCATCCAAATCGTGCCCTTGAAAAAATTTTACACATACAAGACGGTAACTAAAGTTCTTGTAACAACATATATAAGGATAATCCAAAAGGAAAATTAGACGAGATAAACAACATCAAAAGAAGTCGAAATAATCGTTTGCAAGTATAGAAAGTACCAAATATATATAAGTTTGATGAGTGTTCCCAATATATAGAAAGTAAATCGTTACCTATTTTACATTAACTACCTAAAGGTAGGTTTTATAGTTCCCATAGCTTCTTCAGAAGGAGGAAATGAGAGTTTGGAACACAAGATAATGCATCGATTAAATGTGTACATTAAACTCAAAAATAGTTGCATGGGCAATATCTAATATAGAGGACATAATAACCGACAAAAGTAAACTAAACAATAGGCCTATACTAGACAATAACAAGACCCTGAGTTAATTTTATCTATAAGATGTAGCACCGAAGTCACATAAGTTTGAGGCGTACAAGGATGTTAAATGTGCATATGCCCAAAACTTCATACAAGTCCTTAAAATTTGAGCTTCTAAAAAGGGAAGAAAGAGCATAAGATGGTTTACAAAAGATAGGAATCAACAAATTTATTGACATATATAAAACCAAAAGACACAAAATTTTCATGGGACACGCCCCAAATTTTGCATAATGCAAGCAAATGAAGGAGCACTGCAACATGGGAAAATATTGTAACATCAAGTTACGAATGGAAATTGTAATGTTATTATCTAATATTTTATTCCCTGTTAAAAGCAAGAGTAGAGACTAACTTGGTAACCAAATAGTCAAGGACTTGTAAGTTATAACACATGCACTGAGAACCTAGAAGAAAAATGTATTTTCTCATGAAAAGAGAAGTTATATTCTACCTATTTAGGTAATCCTTTATCCAAGTTATAAATTAAATGGAAAAGCTTCTCACAAAGGAACATCCCAAGATGATAGAAAGGATCTTCTATGAGGTACTTCCATAAGCCTTACAGATCATTCAAATTGTAGATAAAATGAAGCCATGGATGATGATTGGTAGACAATGTATAAAAGCATTAAAGGTTGTCAGCTTAGCACCTCAGCAACAATAATGGTGAACAGTAGATTAATGCTAAGAATACATCCAATTAACATTGCATCATATGAAGAAAGATATCACAAAAAATTAAACTTAAATTTGTTAAAAAAATTATTAGGTCTAGAGTCTCTAGATACCATTTAACATGTAAGCCCATTTTCCACACTAGTTATCCTTGTCTAGAAGAATATGTTGATGTTTTGGTAGCTAAGGGAGGTATTAACCTCCACGTGTAACCTGGGACTTATAATAGAATATTCTGGAAGCAAGCAAACCATTAAACAGATGTGTGGAAACCCTAGAAGACAAGTCGGCCTAGCAGAATAATAATGTTAGATTATTATCTTCTAGAAACACAAGTCGGCTCCACAGGAAAAAGATAAACAGAAAATATAATTACCAAAAAGTCAGGTCGGCCCAGCCAGAAAAGTCATTGGACAAATTAATATAAATACAGGACGTTTCAGCTCATTTGGTGAGCCAGAAAAGTGTGCAAGTCTTGTGGAGAGTTGTAGTTGCAGCTGCAACTACAGCTACAAGGAGGAATAAGGGCGTATGGTCATCTCTTGAGTCTTGGTCTCTCTATAGCACTATCTTGGTGATTCTTGGTGATATTCTTATGGCGCAAGTCTGAGAGAGTAGTGCAGCTGCAATTGTGTATGGTACTTGTTTTGTGGATATCGAGACTCTCTCTCTCTTGTGCGCTACTCTTGGAGAAGGAACGCTCTACTTGTCTTGAGTTGTTGCTGCAATTAGCAGCTAAGGTTTATCTGTTGGTTCTAGAGTAGGATTGTCGGAATTATTCTAAGTAAAGGTTAGGATGCTCAGGGGTGACCTTGTGCCTACGGTTGGGTGACAATCATGTGACATTGTCTATGGTTAAATGAGCATACCAAAATTTTAACATGGTATTAGAGTTGGTTTCTTTCGTAACAGTCTAACTATTGGAAGGAAGATCCTCAGTTTCCCCCATTATCAAGCTCGTTGAGCACTTACTGAACCCACTAAGAAGGTCGCCTATGCAGGGCGCATCTCTTCCCTGAATCAGATCTGCAAATTTTTTGAAGTTGAGAAATTAGGGTTTCCTCATAAAACTCTAGGTTTGCAGTGCCAGTTCCTTCGTGCCAGTTGCAGTACTAGTTGCAGTGAAAGTTTATGTGAAATTTTGGGACTAATCTTTGGCGCATCTCCAGCTACCTTTAGATTACAAGTTGGAGCACCTTTGAAGTTTTAAGGTTCATCATTGCCTATCATCGTTGCCTGATGGTGCCATTGCCTACCAATGCTGCCAAAGGTATGTACTCATAAATATTTAAACTATATCACTATTTTGAGTGTGATTGCAGGAGAAAGGATCTCTTACAATCATAGATCCAGAGGGATCTCAGATCCAGCACATTCAGAGGAACAACGCACTCCAAAAAGTATATTGTCTTAAGTACAGGGGACAAGTTGAAGAGAATACTTGTCATCTTGAGTGAAGGAGACTCGGAAGAAAATCAACAACACTCATTCCTGAAGATAAGACTCCAGGTTCCAGGTTTGATTGATTAAATTAATAAGTTTCCAATTTGTACATATCAAGTTTGATAATTGCTACAGTGTTAGTTGTGACAACAATCCTTGAAAGGTTCTATTACTACTAGATACAATGAATACTTGGCAGCATGTAAGTACTATTGATATAAATGCTTTTTGTACTTGTTTGCAAGATGAACTAACATCTCCTCTAGGACATACTTCTTGTTTTGCTTCTAGGCAGGTCATCTTGGTTATTTTATAAATTCCATGGAAGTTACCATGGAAGAATGATTGATCACAACACTAGAAGAGTGTTGTTCCTATTATTGTATTTTTTATTTTGGCTCTTGTTCCAAGCAAGTCACAAGCAATAGCTCTTAGAAGGATCTACTGTGATTATGGTTCTCGTTTTTGTTTATTATAAGAGTATTATTCTTGTTCGATGTTTTCCCCTTTCTTGTCCTTGTTCCGGACAGGTCACAGGTGATAACTCTGAGGGAAGTTATAGTGACGGTTGCAGAAGACAATATATTAGATGGTCTCTAGTTTGAGACATGGAGCAAACTATCCAGATAAGAAGTTGTATACACGACCATATACATCCATGTACCAAAGAAGAAGAATACGAAGGAGGGTACTTTTGCGAGATACAGAGTATATCATATCGAGATTGATTGTGAGGAGCAAAAGACTCCAAAGATTGCCGATCAAATTACTCTAGTGTAGTTGATCACTCTTTAGATCATCAGGAAGAGTAGAGCTAGAAGGGCCTACCCAGATTCATTACAGTAACCGGGAAAAGACCATCATGGTCTCATGACACTTTGCAAGATGCAAAGCCATATAGTATTGACGAGCCATATCATGAGGAGTAGATGACTCCACCAGTGGTGAGGCAAGCGGCCCCACCAAGAATCAACTTAGAAGGAGTCCAGGCTTAGAGGGAGCCGATTGGCCCATACAATAAAGCAAACATAACGACCTTTCAACGTAATTGTGCATGATGTAATGCTTAGAGACAGGAAGTCTCTAGGAGCAGTACATCTCCAGGATAGGATCATACCAGATAGTCAAGATTAAGAGGCAGGACCCTATATCCCTTACTATGATTGATTCATTGTCATATGTTTTATTTATGATGTGACTCTGTTTTCTTTTAAGCAGTAGGCTCATGTTTGGCATGTGATGTTATAAGTGTGTAGCCTATAGCGCTGCACAATATCTCATGATGGAGCTTGTCTAGGATGAAACCTCTTTACTAACATAGCACGCTCCTTATAATATGGTAGAGATAGAAGGCATCTAGATAGTTGCCACATGCATTAGTATGAGGATGAGAGATGAGCAAAAGTGTGGTCAAAGATAATAAAACCTTATGTGTGGTTGCATGACTGAGTATTATGTCATCATACTTAAGAAATTGTTATTGCTTTATGCCTTGATTAATTTCATGATTATGGAATGTTGCTGACTATTGGACTGAATTTGACTTGTAGGTAAGACCTACAAGAAGAGGATGACGAGACTTGTTCTGGAGTACAAGTGATGAAGTCAACAGATTGAAGATCCAGTTGATATTCAGTGCTCGAGAGGGAGCTGAACGGTCAGTTCCAGAGGGAGTTGGGTACTATAGTAAGGAGCAGGAGGCTGCGCCGGATACAGGAAGCAATCATGTGTGGTACTTAGTACAGATGAAGCTAAGTATGTGGCAGCATGTACAATAGTGTGGCTTCGAACGCTGTTGTCTGGGTTATTTGGTCTTGGATTAGAGGGGACATGCATTTGGTGTGACAACCAGAGTTGCATGAAGTTGTCATAGAACCTAGTGTTCCATGACAGGTCGAAGCATATCGAGATCAGATACTACTATATCAGGGATATGGTACAGAGGGGAGCAATGAGGCTCCAGTTCATGACCTTCGAGGATCAAGTTGCAGACGTGTTCACCAAGCCATTGTCGAGGACGAAGTTCGAGTACTTCAGGGACAAGCTTGGTATGGTCCCTCTTCAGAGGGAGTGTTCTCATCCAGCATGAAAAAGGGCTGGCATTGAGAACAAATGGAAAAATCTCATCCAGCATGAAAAAGGGTTGGCACTGAGAACAAATGGAAAAATCTCATCCAGCATGAAAAAGGGCTGGCATTGAGTCTGGTGGGTCTCATCCAACATGAAAAAGGGTTGGCACTGAGAACAAATGGAAAAATCTCATCCAGCATGAAAAAGGGCTGGCAGTGAATCTGGTGGGCCTCATCCAACATGAAAAAGGGTTGGCACTGAGAAAAAATGTAAAATCTATCCAGCATGAAAAAGGGTTGGCACTAAGTCTGGTGGATATGATCCATCATTAAAAAGGGCTGGTACTGAGACAAGTGGATCTCATCCAGCATGAAAAAGGGTTGGCACTGAGACCGAGGGTGCACGTGATCAGGTATTGATGCATTGCAGGGTAGTGGATGTCTTGGGGACATGTGGTAGCTATTGAGAGCTACCCACAAACCTTGGATGCCTGGGGTGAAGTCATGTTGCACTATGGATATCTTGTGTGGATATGGTAATGCTACCTGTAGACTGGTCTGCAAGACAATGTGAGTCTTGCCCATCCCATGTGAGATGATGTGTTTGAGACCACTACATGAAGAACATCTTAGTTAATACCTCCCTAGCTAAGAGGGAGTGTTGATGTTTTGGTAGCTATGGGAGGTATTAACCTCCGCGTGTAACCTTGGACTTATAATAGAATGTTTTGGAAGCAAGCGAACCATTAAACAGATGTGTGGAAACCCTAGAAGACAAGTCGGCCTAGCAGAATAATAATATTAGATTATTATCTTCTAGAAATACAAGTCGGCTCCACAGGAAAAAGATAAACAGAAAACATAATTACTAGAAAGTCAAGTCGGCCCAGTCAGAAAAGTCACTGGACATATTAATATAAATACAGGATGTTTCGGCTCATTTGGTGAGCCAGAAAAGTGCACAAGTCTTGTGAAGAGCTGCAGTTGTAGCTGCAATTGCAACTACAAGGAGAAATAAGGACGTATGGTCATCTCTTGGGTCTTGGTCTCTCTATAGCACTATCTTGTTAATTCTCTTGGTGATTCTCTTGGTGAAACTCTTGGTGATATTCTTGGTGATACTCTTGGTGATATTCTTATGGCACAAGTCTGAGAGAGTAGTGCAGTTGCAGCTGCTGCAGTTGTGTATCGTACTTGTTCTGTGGATATGGAGACTCTCTCTCTCTCTTGTGCACTATCCATGGATAAGGAACGCTCTATTTGTCTTGAGTTGTTGTTGCAGTTAGCAGCTAGGGTTTATCTGTTGGTTCTGGAGTAGGCTTGCCAAAATTATTCTAAGTAAAGGTTAAGATGCTCAAGGGTGGCCTTGTGCCTATGGTTGGGTGACAATGATGTGACATTGTCTATGGTTAAACGAGCATACCAAAATTTTAACAGAATATACGGTCAACAGTCATAAGTAGATACTAGTTCAAAATGCTACCAAAAATATTACCATACTCGCAAGTATGTTGTGTGTGGGATTTGACTAAGTACCAAGCTTCATACTCACCATACTCACACTGACCAAGTATTGAGAAATCAATGCTTGTTGTACATGAGTATGTCAAGTACTTTGAGTGAAAACTTGTAATCATGAAGATTTTTTCTTACATAAAAAATGAATTCTATAATAGATTTCCATATTGTCAAGTATGTTGAGAACATGTATACTATGTTCAGTACCTCTAATCATTTAATCCATCAAGTATGATTCAAGTATGAATATGGTAACTATGTTATCTAATATCATGTGTTTTTATATAAGATAAATAATAAAACAAAAATAGTCCCCGAGGTGTAGGACAGTCGGTGACGGAGTGTGTTGTTAAGGCATTTCGTGATGTTAAAGTCACCTGTCCGAAACCTGCGGGGACAAAAAATCCAGCTATGTTAAGGGTTGGTGTGGCTTAGGCTGGGTGCGATCCCCGGGTGATTTTGACAGCTTAAATGCCCCTGAGTCGTGGTTTCTCAAGCCACAAGCTAGTCCCACGGGTCACGGACAAACTAGCAAACAAAAAAATAATAATAAAACAAAAATCATTTAAAATTAGACTATATAGTAAATAAGGATATGAATAAACTCATAGCAACCATAAAAATCTTTTGCTCTTCTGTTTAGCGAGACTAATACACAACAATTCTCCAACTATAATGAACAAAAAATTGAATCCCATCATTAGAAATATTATTTTGTTAATCTTTGATGACATTCTTGTTGAATTTTCAATTTTCAAATCTGATAATTATTTCCTTATGATTTCAAAGAGAATTGTATGCCACTGTTATCATAGAATAATTACACACTGAAAATCTCAACCAAAATAAATTTGCAGTGGAAACAACAGAGTCATAGAAAAATAGCCATGCACAGTAGACACAATATTTTATCCTAGGAAACCCAACCATGGGAGAAAACCCAGCAACTTTTATTAAGAAGAATTCCATCCAATAAGTACATCACCATCAATATGTAGAAACCCAGCACATAAAGAATTTTTCCCTTTTATGAGGAATAACCCTCAAAGATAGTGAACCTTAGACAAGATAGCGCACCTCAAAATTTGTGCAATTGGCAACTGCAACTAGGACTTGCGCACTTGATGAGAAGAGTTGTGTGATGTGTAAAAATGAAATGATCCAGTCTTTATTTATACAGTTTGAGTCACCTTTAATTTACTTGTGGGATCGACTTGTGCTTTTGTCTTCAATATCTTCTTTAATGCTTTCCAGGGTTTTTTTAATAGTTTAATGGGCTTTGACTTGTCTTCTTGGCATTTCTTCTTTACTAGAAAAGTTGTCCAAGAGCTCTGTTGATGTGTCATCTCCTCACATGCACGTCTAATTAATATAGAGCTCTAATGTTGAGTAGATTCACCGAGAAGCCCCTCATCACAAGAGGTCTCTTGAGCCTACATATTGAACATTAGACTAGACTTGTAAACAAGTCAAACCTACCCTATAAAAACTAGATCACTCCACCCTGGAGCAAGCAATGTGAGAGCATCTCGAATCTTTATCACTCCTTGTCAAAACAGCATGACTACTAGGAGAAAGACTACACCTGGGCCATTCACCACTAGCCAAATCAGCATGGCCCCATGAGTGAATGTATCATTCTCCCTTGGTCAAATCAGCATGACCAATCTAGGAGAATGTCTGCCCGATACTGCTAACTGGAGAAATATCGACATCCTGGGCCATTCACCACTAGCCAAATCAGCATGGCCCCGTGAGTGAATGTATCATCCTCCCTTTGTCAAATCAACGTGACCAATCTGGGGGAATGTCTGCCCGATGCTGAAACATCAACAATTCTGGTTTACAAAAAATCATGATAATGTCATTTCCTACATGTACATCAGTCACTCTTGGAGGAAGACCTATTTTATTCAGGTACGTGTGGCATCAACCACCAAGAAATGTACTATTAAAACCGAATCATTTGTTGAGATGTCAAAGTAGACTCTCTAAAATTAAGGTCATACTAGGAACTAAAATAGATAATGTGTTCCACATATGTTACATCAAAAAAACAAATTAACATGTCACAAATTGAACAAAAAGTTCTATTATGTGACAACACAACACGCTAGTCTTGGAACCAGAAGTGGTCATGGATCAATGTATGCCTCATTTAATAGTGCTCTCATTATTTTGAAATAATTGGGGTACCACCATATAATTATATAAAAAAGACAGATAGGTTCTAAGACTGAGATAGGCCTTAATTAGTTTTTATGTAATAGATTGCCATAAGAGTAACAATGGGAAACAATCCTTCAACAAACCACTATTATTCGTAAATCTCCCCTATATAAGTGGAGTTTCTTTATAAGCCAACCTCCTCGTTAGCATTCCTATTGTGGATTGTCTATCAAAATTGTAATGGGATACCTTTGTGTATATCATTAATTAAATAATTTCCCTTTCAATTATTATTGCTCTATTATAATAATCTATATCTAGGGTGGGAAACTCGGATTTTCCCTAAAACTATCTCCACATCCCGCAATGTTTCCTATCTAGAGGATATATGGTGCTTTCAATTCATGGTCATGTTAGATATTGTAATGTTTATCTCATTAGTAATAACGTAATATCATAAAATGGAAATAAGTTGTGTGCAATAAATGGCATTTATGTTAAATGTAATTATGTAATTAGGTGAGCAATTCCTAACGAGAATAATGGAGCTTGCTAGAGTATATACAACACCACCTTATGTAATATTACACATAGATATAATACATCTCTCATTCAAACTCTATTGTGTATCTCTTGTATATTCTCCATAGCATAGTTTAATATGATATCAAAGCCACAGTGAGTGTAGCCTAGGGCAAAGTCAAAGTATTTTGTCAAGACAAAGTTTGGCACACCAGAGAATTTGGAAAAAGAGACAAACAAAATTGCAGAGTCAAAGAAGAATCCGTACAGTTAGGAATAATAAATTGTACAGACCGCCAATTAATTAAATCCATACAGCCACTGAATTGCTCAGAAATTGTATGGCCATCACTAAGAAATTGTACAGACAAAATTGCTTAGAAATTGTACGGCCGCCAAAATTTGCACAGACAGAATTGTACGACATTTGAATAAAGAATCAATTTTTTATACGGCTAAATAGAAATTGTACTGCAACTGCATTAATAATGTATGATGAATGGATGCATTACTTCTGTATGGCAGCAAATTAATATTAAATCTGTACAGTTGGGCGGCTCAATAAATCACACGGCGGCGGTGACTGAAATTGTACGACAGCAGTTGTGTTAAAAAAAATCAGTTGCAGCTCAAAAATCAGTGTACGACAACTTGAAAATTTGTTCAGCGGCTGCATTGAGTATACGGATGACAAATTAAATCGTACAACAAATTAAATTCAAAACTGTCCGGCAGCTTACCATACGAATGACAAAAAAGTACCAATTGCACCTTCCAGGTTTAAATCCTTAATTTTTTTTAAAGTGTATAGACATCAAAGAGTTTTTAACCTCATTAGTTTTTTAAAGGAAACATAAGGGTTTTAAAGGAGTTATAAGTTGTTTTTTCAAAACGAGTTATAAGGGTTTCTGCATTTTTGGAGTTATAAGCAGATTTGTTTTGAAGTGATAAGGAATATGGCCATTATTATTAATTGTTGTTGATTGCAGATTCATGAGACATCCTCCAGATCGTTCTCATCTGGACTGAGTTGAGACATATGTGTGAGGAAGCCCAAGTGTTGGGTGTGCCCATGTGATGGGTGTGCGTCAAACTTTGGACTGAGTTGAGATGATGTTGAAATATTGTAACTGCAAAGAGTATTCTTATTATTATTGATATATTATTCATAGGATCAATCCCCATTGTGGATTGATCATGTCGGTTATTGTAATAGGACCAAATCCCCTTTTGCGGATTGGTCAAAAGACAATTATAATAGGCAAAATAAAAAGTCGGCCCCAGCAGTTAATAAAGAAACCTAGAAATATAATAAAGGTGGGTTTACCCACCCAATTTGAGAAGTCTGCCCTGCCAGTGAAGAGACACTTCACACGTGCCAGACTTGTATAAATAAAGGAGGCTAGCGCCTCACTTGCTCAGTTTGAGAGACAAGTTCTGATCTGTTACCGGCAAAGGAGAGAGAGAGTGGCGCATATCTTGGAGAGGACTTTCTGTTTTAGCATAGAGATCTCTTGGCATTGTATTGGCTATCTATATTAAGGAAGTTTT
>ML788008.1:460255-471457 GCA_009831015.1 Picea engelmannii
ATAATCATAATAGCTGATACAAGGAAACAAAAAACATAATTTAGAGTGGGTTGGGGTATGGAATATATGAGCCCCTCCTTTTAACTCATGTGGTTAGATAGTTTTTGAAGTTTTTTTCACTTACTCATAAAATATGTGGCCTTTTCCACCTTTTAGGGAGTTGGTAGAGGGACCTTTGTTGACCTCTAATTTCCTCTAATGGAATGCATGTGTCATAACTACATTGCTCATTTGATATAAAATTTGACTACTAAGATTGTCTACATGGTTGTTGCAAATGGATTAAATTAGTCATACAGCAAGGGTTTTCCCTCTCTTAAGGGCATGTTGAAGTTAATGGGATTTTATCGTTCATTCTCTCACAACAGAGGGCCATCCGGAGGCCTCCAAGTTATCAGGTACTTTTTGATGCGGACCTCCCAACCCACAACGAGAACATGGGTACCTAATAAGTTAGTAGTTACCTTTGAGCCTTGAATTTCATGAGTTCAAGAATCAAAACAGATTTTAAGAAATACTTAAACTCTAGCATAAAGAATACCTAATCCTACATAAAAATCGATATGCAAGTTGTTGTGTCAACCAGACATAAGAGTCCAAGTCACTCACCTTTCGAATAGGCAATGCATTATTGTGGAAAACATCAACAATTTTGTTGGAATTAAATATGTGTGTGTGTGTGTGTGTGTGTGTGTGTGTGTGTTTTCAGGAAAGAAAGAGTGTGCATGTACACTCAACAATTTGATTCAAATTCCCAATCACATAACCACCAATAACACATAGGCAACTAAAACCTTAAAGTACACCAATATGCAAATAATTCATAATTCAAATATGTATATTTTTGTATGTCTACAAATTCACATGGCAGATGTATTGAGAAGAAAACTAACCTCTAATACATTCCAACTTTGTCCATCCATTGACTCCTCGTCTCTTTTTCCATTCTGACGATTAATTTCATTTTCAACCACTACAATTCAAGAAAACTGTGAATCACAAAATGTCTAAAGATAATATCATATGATAAACCTAGCCCATATGAGGTTATGAATGATTGAAACTTGTACAAAACAATATGAAAGAAGATGGGCACACTTGAATCCAATGAGCAAATAATCAAAACTATTATTCCTCCCTAAGAAACACAAAAAGGAAAGGAAATTGTCCCTAAAAGCCAATATAGCCTTTTGGGGCTGAAAAGCATTTGAGCATTGGGAAAAATAAGACATATTGACAAATCATCCATTTTCTTGTGTCTTATAAGTTATATTTGAAATCTGAATAAACCAAGAACCATCCAAATCGTGCCCTTGAAAAAATTTTACACATACAAGACGGTAACTAAAGTTCTTGTAACAACATATATAAGGATAATCCAAAAGGAAAATTAGACGAGATAAACAACATCAAAAGAAGTCGAAATAATCGTTTGCAAGTATAGAAAGTACCAAATATATATAAGTTTGATGAGTGTTCCCAATATATAGAAAGTAAATCGTTACCTATTTTACATTAACTACCTAAAGGTAGGTTTTATAGTTCCCATAGCTTCTTCAGAAGGAGGAAATGAGAGTTTGGAACACAAGATAATGCATCGATTAAATGTGTACATTAAACTCAAAAATAGTTGCATGGGCAATATCTAATATAGAGGACATAATAACCGACAAAAGTAAACTAAACAATAGGCCTATACTAGACAATAACAAGACCCTGAGTTAATTTTATCTATAAGATGTAGCACCGAAGTCACATAAGTTTGAGGCGTACAAGGATGTTAAATGTGCATATGCCCAAAACTTCATACAAGTCCTTAAAATTTGAGCTTCTAAAAAGGGAAGAAAGAGCATAAGATGGTTTACAAAAGATAGGAATCAACAAATTTATTGACATATATAAAACCAAAAGACACAAAATTTTCATGGGACACGCCCCAAATTTTGCATAATGCAAGCAAATGAAGGAGCACTGCAACATGGGAAAATATTGTAACATCAAGTTACGAATGGAAATTGTAATGTTATTATCTAATATTTTATTCCCTGTTAAAAGCAAGAGTAGAGACTAACTTGGTAACCAAATAGTCAAGGACTTGTAAGTTATAACACATGCACTGAGAACCTAGAAGAAAAATGTATTTTCTCATGAAAAGAGAAGTTATATTCTACCTATTTAGGTAATCCTTTATCCAAGTTATAAATTAAATGGAAAAGCTTCTCACAAAGGAACATCCCAAGATGATAGAAAGGATCTTCTATGAGGTACTTCCATAAGCCTTACAGATCATTCAAATTGTAGATAAAATGAAGCCATGGATGATGATTGGTAGACAATGTATAAAAGCATTAAAGGTTGTCAGCTTAGCACCTCAGCAACAATAATGGTGAACAGTAGATTAATGCTAAGAATACATCCAATTAACATTGCATCATATGAAGAAAGATATCACAAAAAATTAAACTTAAATTTGTTAAAAAAATTATTAGGTCTAGAGTCTCTAGATACCATTTAACATGTAAGCCCATTTTCCACACTAGTTATCCTTGTCTAGAAGAATATGTTGATGTTTTGGTAGCTAAGGGAGGTATTAACCTCCACGTGTAACCTGGGACTTATAATAGAATATTCTGGAAGCAAGCAAACCATTAAACAGATGTGTGGAAACCCTAGAAGACAAGTCGGCCTAGCAGAATAATAATGTTAGATTATTATCTTCTAGAAACACAAGTCGGCTCCACAGGAAAAAGATAAACAGAAAATATAATTACCAAAAAGTCAGGTCGGCCCAGCCAGAAAAGTCATTGGACAAATTAATATAAATACAGGACGTTTCAGCTCATTTGGTGAGCCAGAAAAGTGTGCAAGTCTTGTGGAGAGTTGTAGTTGCAGCTGCAACTACAGCTACAAGGAGGAATAAGGGCGTATGGTCATCTCTTGAGTCTTGGTCTCTCTATAGCACTATCTTGGTGATTCTTGGTGATATTCTTATGGCGCAAGTCTGAGAGAGTAGTGCAGCTGCAATTGTGTATGGTACTTGTTTTGTGGATATCGAGACTCTCTCTCTCTTGTGCGCTACTCTTGGAGAAGGAACGCTCTACTTGTCTTGAGTTGTTGCTGCAATTAGCAGCTAAGGTTTATCTGTTGGTTCTAGAGTAGGATTGTCGGAATTATTCTAAGTAAAGGTTAGGATGCTCAGGGGTGACCTTGTGCCTACGGTTGGGTGACAATCATGTGACATTGTCTATGGTTAAATGAGCATACCAAAATTTTAACATGGTATTAGAGTTGGTTTCTTTCGTAACAGTCTAACTATTGGAAGGAAGATCCTCAGTTTCCCCCATTATCAAGCTCGTTGAGCACTTACTGAACCCACTAAGAAGGTCGCCTATGCAGGGCGCATCTCTTCCCTGAATCAGATCTGCAAATTTTTTGAAGTTGAGAAATTAGGGTTTCCTCATAAAACTCTAGGTTTGCAGTGCCAGTTCCTTCGTGCCAGTTGCAGTACTAGTTGCAGTGAAAGTTTATGTGAAATTTTGGGACTAATCTTTGGCGCATCTCCAGCTACCTTTAGATTACAAGTTGGAGCACCTTTGAAGTTTTAAGGTTCATCATTGCCTATCATCGTTGCCTGATGGTGCCATTGCCTACCAATGCTGCCAAAGGTATGTACTCATAAATATTTAAACTATATCACTATTTTGAGTGTGATTGCAGGAGAAAGGATCTCTTACAATCATAGATCCAGAGGGATCTCAGATCCAGCACATTCAGAGGAACAACGCACTCCAAAAAGTATATTGTCTTAAGTACAGGGGACAAGTTGAAGAGAATACTTGTCATCTTGAGTGAAGGAGACTCGGAAGAAAATCAACAACACTCATTCCTGAAGATAAGACTCCAGGTTCCAGGTTTGATTGATTAAATTAATAAGTTTCCAATTTGTACATATCAAGTTTGATAATTGCTACAGTGTTAGTTGTGACAACAATCCTTGAAAGGTTCTATTACTACTAGATACAATGAATACTTGGCAGCATGTAAGTACTATTGATATAAATGCTTTTTGTACTTGTTTGCAAGATGAACTAACATCTCCTCTAGGACATACTTCTTGTTTTGCTTCTAGGCAGGTCATCTTGGTTATTTTATAAATTCCATGGAAGTTACCATGGAAGAATGATTGATCACAACACTAGAAGAGTGTTGTTCCTATTATTGTATTTTTTATTTTGGCTCTTGTTCCAAGCAAGTCACAAGCAATAGCTCTTAGAAGGATCTACTGTGATTATGGTTCTCGTTTTTGTTTATTATAAGAGTATTATTCTTGTTCGATGTTTTCCCCTTTCTTGTCCTTGTTCCGGACAGGTCACAGGTGATAACTCTGAGGGAAGTTATAGTGACGGTTGCAGAAGACAATATATTAGATGGTCTCTAGTTTGAGACATGGAGCAAACTATCCAGATAAGAAGTTGTATACACGACCATATACATCCATGTACCAAAGAAGAAGAATACGAAGGAGGGTACTTTTGCGAGATACAGAGTATATCATATCGAGATTGATTGTGAGGAGCAAAAGACTCCAAAGATTGCCGATCAAATTACTCTAGTGTAGTTGATCACTCTTTAGATCATCAGGAAGAGTAGAGCTAGAAGGGCCTACCCAGATTCATTACAGTAACCGGGAAAAGACCATCATGGTCTCATGACACTTTGCAAGATGCAAAGCCATATAGTATTGACGAGCCATATCATGAGGAGTAGATGACTCCACCAGTGGTGAGGCAAGCGGCCCCACCAAGAATCAACTTAGAAGGAGTCCAGGCTTAGAGGGAGCCGATTGGCCCATACAATAAAGCAAACATAACGACCTTTCAACGTAATTGTGCATGATGTAATGCTTAGAGACAGGAAGTCTCTAGGAGCAGTACATCTCCAGGATAGGATCATACCAGATAGTCAAGATTAAGAGGCAGGACCCTATATCCCTTACTATGATTGATTCATTGTCATATGTTTTATTTATGATGTGACTCTGTTTTCTTTTAAGCAGTAGGCTCATGTTTGGCATGTGATGTTATAAGTGTGTAGCCTATAGCGCTGCACAATATCTCATGATGGAGCTTGTCTAGGATGAAACCTCTTTACTAACATAGCACGCTCCTTATAATATGGTAGAGATAGAAGGCATCTAGATAGTTGCCACATGCATTAGTATGAGGATGAGAGATGAGCAAAAGTGTGGTCAAAGATAATAAAACCTTATGTGTGGTTGCATGACTGAGTATTATGTCATCATACTTAAGAAATTGTTATTGCTTTATGCCTTGATTAATTTCATGATTATGGAATGTTGCTGACTATTGGACTGAATTTGACTTGTAGGTAAGACCTACAAGAAGAGGATGACGAGACTTGTTCTGGAGTACAAGTGATGAAGTCAACAGATTGAAGATCCAGTTGATATTCAGTGCTCGAGAGGGAGCTGAACGGTCAGTTCCAGAGGGAGTTGGGTACTATAGTAAGGAGCAGGAGGCTGCGCCGGATACAGGAAGCAATCATGTGTGGTACTTAGTACAGATGAAGCTAAGTATGTGGCAGCATGTACAATAGTGTGGCTTCGAACGCTGTTGTCTGGGTTATTTGGTCTTGGATTAGAGGGGACATGCATTTGGTGTGACAACCAGAGTTGCATGAAGTTGTCATAGAACCTAGTGTTCCATGACAGGTCGAAGCATATCGAGATCAGATACTACTATATCAGGGATATGGTACAGAGGGGAGCAATGAGGCTCCAGTTCATGACCTTCGAGGATCAAGTTGCAGACGTGTTCACCAAGCCATTGTCGAGGACGAAGTTCGAGTACTTCAGGGACAAGCTTGGTATGGTCCCTCTTCAGAGGGAGTGTTCTCATCCAGCATGAAAAAGGGCTGGCATTGAGAACAAATGGAAAAATCTCATCCAGCATGAAAAAGGGTTGGCACTGAGAACAAATGGAAAAATCTCATCCAGCATGAAAAAGGGCTGGCATTGAGTCTGGTGGGTCTCATCCAACATGAAAAAGGGTTGGCACTGAGAACAAATGGAAAAATCTCATCCAGCATGAAAAAGGGCTGGCAGTGAATCTGGTGGGCCTCATCCAACATGAAAAAGGGTTGGCACTGAGAAAAAATGTAAAATCTATCCAGCATGAAAAAGGGTTGGCACTAAGTCTGGTGGATATGATCCATCATTAAAAAGGGCTGGTACTGAGACAAGTGGATCTCATCCAGCATGAAAAAGGGTTGGCACTGAGACCGAGGGTGCACGTGATCAGGTATTGATGCATTGCAGGGTAGTGGATGTCTTGGGGACATGTGGTAGCTATTGAGAGCTACCCACAAACCTTGGATGCCTGGGGTGAAGTCATGTTGCACTATGGATATCTTGTGTGGATATGGTAATGCTACCTGTAGACTGGTCTGCAAGACAATGTGAGTCTTGCCCATCCCATGTGAGATGATGTGTTTGAGACCACTACATGAAGAACATCTTAGTTAATACCTCCCTAGCTAAGAGGGAGTGTTGATGTTTTGGTAGCTATGGGAGGTATTAACCTCCGCGTGTAACCTTGGACTTATAATAGAATGTTTTGGAAGCAAGCGAACCATTAAACAGATGTGTGGAAACCCTAGAAGACAAGTCGGCCTAGCAGAATAATAATATTAGATTATTATCTTCTAGAAATACAAGTCGGCTCCACAGGAAAAAGATAAACAGAAAACATAATTACTAGAAAGTCAAGTCGGCCCAGTCAGAAAAGTCACTGGACATATTAATATAAATACAGGATGTTTCGGCTCATTTGGTGAGCCAGAAAAGTGCACAAGTCTTGTGAAGAGCTGCAGTTGTAGCTGCAATTGCAACTACAAGGAGAAATAAGGACGTATGGTCATCTCTTGGGTCTTGGTCTCTCTATAGCACTATCTTGTTAATTCTCTTGGTGATTCTCTTGGTGAAACTCTTGGTGATATTCTTGGTGATACTCTTGGTGATATTCTTATGGCACAAGTCTGAGAGAGTAGTGCAGTTGCAGCTGCTGCAGTTGTGTATCGTACTTGTTCTGTGGATATGGAGACTCTCTCTCTCTCTTGTGCACTATCCATGGATAAGGAACGCTCTATTTGTCTTGAGTTGTTGTTGCAGTTAGCAGCTAGGGTTTATCTGTTGGTTCTGGAGTAGGCTTGCCAAAATTATTCTAAGTAAAGGTTAAGATGCTCAAGGGTGGCCTTGTGCCTATGGTTGGGTGACAATGATGTGACATTGTCTATGGTTAAACGAGCATACCAAAATTTTAACAGAATATACGGTCAACAGTCATAAGTAGATACTAGTTCAAAATGCTACCAAAAATATTACCATACTCGCAAGTATGTTGTGTGTGGGATTTGACTAAGTACCAAGCTTCATACTCACCATACTCACACTGACCAAGTATTGAGAAATCAATGCTTGTTGTACATGAGTATGTCAAGTACTTTGAGTGAAAACTTGTAATCATGAAGATTTTTTCTTACATAAAAAATGAATTCTATAATAGATTTCCATATTGTCAAGTATGTTGAGAACATGTATACTATGTTCAGTACCTCTAATCATTTAATCCATCAAGTATGATTCAAGTATGAATATGGTAACTATGTTATCTAATATCATGTGTTTTTATATAAGATAAATAATAAAACAAAAATAGTCCCCGAGGTGTAGGACAGTCGGTGACGGAGTGTGTTGTTAAGGCATTTCGTGATGTTAAAGTCACCTGTCCGAAACCTGCGGGGACAAAAAATCCAGCTATGTTAAGGGTTGGTGTGGCTTAGGCTGGGTGCGATCCCCGGGTGATTTTGACAGCTTAAATGCCCCTGAGTCGTGGTTTCTCAAGCCACAAGCTAGTCCCACGGGTCACGGACAAACTAGCAAACAAAAAAATAATAATAAAACAAAAATCATTTAAAATTAGACTATATAGTAAATAAGGATATGAATAAACTCATAGCAACCATAAAAATCTTTTGCTCTTCTGTTTAGCGAGACTAATACACAACAATTCTCCAACTATAATGAACAAAAAATTGAATCCCATCATTAGAAATATTATTTTGTTAATCTTTGATGACATTCTTGTTGAATTTTCAATTTTCAAATCTGATAATTATTTCCTTATGATTTCAAAGAGAATTGTATGCCACTGTTATCATAGAATAATTACACACTGAAAATCTCAACCAAAATAAATTTGCAGTGGAAACAACAGAGTCATAGAAAAATAGCCATGCACAGTAGACACAATATTTTATCCTAGGAAACCCAACCATGGGAGAAAACCCAGCAACTTTTATTAAGAAGAATTCCATCCAATAAGTACATCACCATCAATATGTAGAAACCCAGCACATAAAGAATTTTTCCCTTTTATGAGGAATAACCCTCAAAGATAGTGAACCTTAGACAAGATAGCGCACCTCAAAATTTGTGCAATTGGCAACTGCAACTAGGACTTGCGCACTTGATGAGAAGAGTTGTGTGATGTGTAAAAATGAAATGATCCAGTCTTTATTTATACAGTTTGAGTCACCTTTAATTTACTTGTGGGATCGACTTGTGCTTTTGTCTTCAATATCTTCTTTAATGCTTTCCAGGGTTTTTTTAATAGTTTAATGGGCTTTGACTTGTCTTCTTGGCATTTCTTCTTTACTAGAAAAGTTGTCCAAGAGCTCTGTTGATGTGTCATCTCCTCACATGCACGTCTAATTAATATAGAGCTCTAATGTTGAGTAGATTCACCGAGAAGCCCCTCATCACAAGAGGTCTCTTGAGCCTACATATTGAACATTAGACTAGACTTGTAAACAAGTCAAACCTACCCTATAAAAACTAGATCACTCCACCCTGGAGCAAGCAATGTGAGAGCATCTCGAATCTTTATCACTCCTTGTCAAAACAGCATGACTACTAGGAGAAAGACTACACCTGGGCCATTCACCACTAGCCAAATCAGCATGGCCCCATGAGTGAATGTATCATTCTCCCTTGGTCAAATCAGCATGACCAATCTAGGAGAATGTCTGCCCGATGCTGCTAACTGGAGAAATATCGACATCCTGGGCCATTCACCACTAGCCAAATCAGCATGGCCCCGTGAGTGAATGTATCATCCTCCCTTTGTCAAATCAACGTGACCAATCTGGGGGAATGTCTGCCCAATGCTGAAACATCAACAATTCTGGTTTACAAAAAATCATGATAATGTCATTTCCTACATGTACATCAGTCACTCTTGGAGGAAGACCTATTTTATTCAGGTACGTGTGGCATCAACCACCAAGAAATGTACTATTAAAACCGAATCATTTGTTGAGATGTCAAAGTAGACTCTCTAAAATTAAGGTCATACTAGGAACTAAAATAGATAATGTGTTCCACATATGTTACATCAAAAAAACAAATTAACATGTCACAAATTGAACAAAAAGTTCTATTATGTGACAACACAACACGCTAGTCTTGGAACCAGAAGTGGTCATGGATCAATGTATGCCTCATTTAATAGTGCTCTCATTATTTTGAAATAATTGGGGTACCACCATATAATTATATAAAAAAGACAGATAGGTTCTAAGACTGAGATAGGCCTTAATTAGTTTTTATGTAATAGATTGCCATAAGAGTAACAATGGGAAACAATCCTTCAACAAACCACTATTATTCGTAAATCTCCCCTATATAAGTGGAGTTTCTTTATAAGCCAACCTCCTCGTTAGCATTCCTATTGTGGATTGTCTATCAAAATTGTAATGGGATACCTTTGTGTATATCATTAATTAAATAATTTCCCTTTCAATTATTATTGCTCTATTATAATAATCTATATCTAGGGTGGGAAACTCGGATTTTCCCTAAAACTATCTCCACATCCCGCAATGTTTCCTATCTAGAGGATATATGGTGCTTTCAATTCATGGTCATGTTAGATATTGTAATGTTTATCTCATTAGTAATAACGTAATATCATAAAATGGAAATAAGTTGTGTGCAATAAATGGCATTTATGTTAAATGTAATTATGTAATTAGGTGAGCAATTCCTAACGAGAATAATGGAGCTTGCTAGAGTATATACAACACCACCTTATGTAATATTACACATAGATATAATACATCTCTCATTCAAACTCTATTGTGTATCTCTTGTATATTCTCCATAGCATAGTTTAATATGATATCAAAGCCACAGTGAGTGTAGCCTAGGGCAAAGTCAAAGTATTTTGTCAAGACAAAGTTTGGCACACCAGAGAATTTGGAAAAAGAGACAAACAAAATTGCAGAGTCAAAGAAGAATCCGTACAGTTAGGAATAATAAATTGTACAGACCGCCAATTAATTAAATCCATACAGCCACTGAATTGCTCAGAAATTGTATGGCCATCACTAAGAAATTGTACAGACAAAATTGCTTAGAAATTGTACGGCCGCCAAAATTTGCACAGACAGAATTGTACGACATTTGAATAAAGAATCAATTTTTTATACGGCTAAATAGAAATTGTACTGCAACTGCATTAATAATGTATGATGAATGGATGCATTACTTCTGTATGGCAGCAAATTAATATTAAATCTGTACAGTTGGGCGGCTCAATAAATCACACGGCGGCGGTGACTGAAATTGTACGACAGCAGTTGTGTTAAAAAAAATCAGTTGCAGCTCAAAAATCAGTGTACGACAACTTGAAAATTTGTTCAGCGGCTGCATTGAGTATACGGATGACAAATTAAATCGTACAACAAATTAAATTCAAAACTGTCCGGCAGCTTACCATACGAATGACAAAAAAGTACCAATTGCACCTTCCAGGTTTAAATCCTTAATTTTTTTTAAAGTGTATAGACATCAAAGAGTTTTTAACCTCATTAGTTTTTTAAAGGAAACATAAGGGTTTTAAAGGAGTTATAAGTTGTTTTTTCAAAACGAGTTATAAGGGTTTCTGCATTTTTGGAGTTATAAGCAGATTTGTTTTGAAGTGATAAGGAATATGGCCATTATTATTAATTGTTGTTGATTGCAGATTCATGAGACATCCTCCAGATCGTTCTCATCTGGACTGAGTTGAGACATATGTGTGAGGAAGCCCAAGTGTTGGGTGTGCCCATGTGATGGGTGTG
>ML788008.1:484253-496874 GCA_009831015.1 Picea engelmannii
TACCGGCAAAGGAGAGAGAGAGTGGCGCATATCTTGGAGAGGACTTTCTGTTTTAGCATAGAGATCTCTTGGCATTGTATTGGCTATCTATATTAAGGAAGTTTTGTTGGGTTTTCTTCCCCTAGAGGGTTTCCTAGGATAAAGGCTCTGTCTCTTGTGAATGTGTATTTCTCAGTGATCTTGTTCTTATGTTGTTGTTATCTATTGAAATGCAAAGAACTATAATAATGGCATAAACATTAACAGCCACAACTAGACCACACATAACTTTTGCAATTGGAACATTATCAAAGTTTTCAAACTATCCCAGAGAAACACAATGGAATGCAACGAAGAGAGTACTTAGATATATCAAAGGTACCTGTTAGAATTTAAGGGCAAAAAGTAAACTAACCAGAAATAGAAATAATTTTTAAAATATTTTCCATGTACTTGCTACTGTAGTTCTAGATCAGGAATACATTAAAATTTCTGATATAAAAGATAAACATAAATCTGAATATTACCTTAGCAAAGACAAAAAGCAGATTTACCTGATGTGCTTGATGTTATCCTCTTTTCTGTATGCTCAGAAAAAGCTATAAGGGTCATGGATCAAACCCTCAGAGTTGATCTCATCATGATCCTTTTCACAATTTGCCAAGAAGAACCTTTTAGGGTAGTGTACCAGAAAACTGACCAGCTGGCTGAGAAATTAAGATGCCATGCTAACATCAAGTAAAAGGGCTAAGAACAGATCACTATTGTCCAGCCTAGAGACTATAAGAAGGACTCAACTAGTCTTACTAACTTCAGTCCAGAAAATATTGCTACAGCAATAGACAGCAGTACTAACAGTCTTAGGGCAGCCTTATCAAACACTAGGGCTGCAAGAAGTAGCATACACAGGGCTGCACCAGCAAAGATGAGAACAGCATCAAAGAAACACCAGCAAAAATACTTAGAACAGCAAGGGCAGCACCATCAAGTAGTGGGACAGCAAGGGCGACATCATCAAGCAGCAGAACAGCAAGGCCGGCACCATCAAACAGACCTTCAAACAGCAAAAGAAAAGTCATGTAGTTAACTGGAAAAGACCCTTAGGGTTAGCGGCAGCAAGGGGGCTGGAGAGGGTAAGCCCACAAAGGCTTAACACACAAAGAAAACCTGTAGAGAGGGGTCGCAGCCACTTTAGCAGACTGAACTGTAGGAGCCGCAGAAACCAGGATACCCCAGAACGCATATGGGGGCCCTAGATCACAACTAGGGTCTTATCCACCAAGGATCAATCCAAGCACCGAGCAAGGATTCCCTGGAACACATCCAAGGGCCCTAGAACACATCTAGGGACTTCTGTCATCAAAATGTTTGGTCCTTGACCAAGAACCACAGCAATACACTGGGGTCCCTCACTAGGGTCTTTTTCCATGGCTCTAATTGCTTGGTCCCAGACCAAGAACCCCAGGAGTGTACTAGGGGCCCTAGATCTCAACTGGGGTATTTGCCATCCTCCCGGAGAATGGCTCTTGCAACTGCATTAATTTTAACACTCCCTCTCAGCAAGAGATGCATTCTCAACAACACCAAGCTTGTCTCGAAAGTACACAAACTTTGTCAATGACAGGGGTTTGGTCAAAATATTTGCAGTTTGTTCTGCCGTCGAAACATACTGAATACTGAGAATGTTCTTCTACACCATGTCCCGAACATAGTGATATCTCATCTCAATGTGTTTCGATCTGTCATGAAACACAGATTCTTGGAGAGCTTTATACAACTCTAGTTATCACAGTGAATTACTGTGGGTTCCAGCTCAACACTGAACAAATCTGAGAGTAGCTTTTTGAGCCACACTGCTTCTCTACTAGTAACACTTGCAGCAATGTATTCTGCCTTTGCAGTGCTTTGGGCTATGGAGCCTTGTTTTCTACTGGACTAGGAGATCATAGTTGAACCCAAACTGAAACAATATCCAGAAGTGCTCTTTCGGTCTATTGTACTGCCCATCCAATCTGAATCTGTATAGCCATGAAGCATTACACCTCCACTGGAAGTGTATCTAAGCCCATAGGCTATAGTCCCTCGGACATATCTGAGAATATGCTTAGCAGCAACCATATGAATGTGTTTCGGCTCACACATGAACTGGTTGAGGGCATTCACTACGTAACATATGTCCAGTCTGGTGTGTACTAGATACATCAAGGACCCAATAATCTAACGATATATTGTAGGGTCTTCTGGATCTGAACCTATAGCTTGATCATGTAACTTCTTCAGGTTAGAAATCATAGGTGTGGTCATGAACTTGCAGTCCAGCATCCCAAATCTGTGAATCACATCAACTGCATACTTACTTTGTGAGAGGAAAATCTCACCAGGTTTCTGCCACACCTGTAAGGCAAGAAAGTAATGTAAAAGACCCAAGTCCTTATTTCAAACTCTGTTGATAGCTCCCTCTTAGTCTGAGCTATCAGATGTTCCTCTCCAGTAAGAAACAAATCATCCACATATAAAACCAAGATAACAGGATGATTCTTCACAATATTTATATAAAGATTAGGGTCTGCTATACTCTTGGAGAAACCAAGACTCTAAAGAAAACTGACAATTCTTCCATACCAAGCTCTCGGAGCTTGTTTCAATCCATACAAGGCTTTCTTGAGTTTGCTGACATGGGATTCTTTCCCATGAATCACAAAACCCTCAGGCTACTCAATATAAACCTCTAGCTCAACTTCACCATTAAGAAAGGCAGTCTTAACATCCATTTGGTGAAATTTTCAATTAAAAAAATGAAGCAAGAGAAATGATGATTCTGATAGAGGTATACCTGGCAACAGGAGCAAAGATCTCATCATAATCAATTCCTTCTTTCTGAGAGAAGCCACAAATCTAACTTTGAATTTTTCAACACTGTCATTCGTTGCATACTTTACTTTGTAAATCCATTTCGAGGTTACTATTGATTTGCCTTGAGGTCTTGGGACCACTTCCCAAATTCTTCAATATTGACTCGTAATCTTCTATCATGGCATCCTTCGACACTTTATGTTTGACTGCCTCATCAAAGGTGGGAGGTTCTGAGTCAATCACAAGATTCAACTGAGTTATCAACACTGAGTATTTATTTGGCTTCTTGCTTTCTCTGAAAGTACCTTTAGGTGTTACATGCTTTTACGCTTCTTTTAAAATTTCACGACACCATGTTGGCTTCCTTTTGGCAAGAAGTTTCTTTAGGGGAAACTCAATAGAATCCCTTATGGGATCCACTGAAGGCTCTCTGGCCTCCTCCCTCTGGTCATCTGAAAGTCGTGAATCTGAAGTTCCTAGAGATGGAGCTTCTTGCTCCTCTGTATCACATGGAAGTTCTCTGGAACGAATGACGAAAGGCGTCTTCCTCATGGAAAGTCACATCTCTACTGACATCTATGTACTTTTTCCCTAGTACATAGATTCGATATGCTTTTGAAGTCTCATTGTACCCCACAAAAGTGTCTTTCTTTCCAGAGGGCTCTAACTTAGTCCTCTTTTCTTTTGGTACATGAATGTAGACAGGACTCCCAAAAATTCTCAAATGATCGACTGAAGGCTTCTTATCGGTGAAGGATTCTTCTAGAATTTTCTCTTCCATGGCTTTATGAGGACACCTGTTATGAATATAGACTCCAGTACTTGCAACTTCGGCCCAAAGAGACAATGGAAGATTCCGATCATACATCATAGCTTTGGTTGCTTCACAAATTGTCCTGTTCTTTCTTTTTGCAACCCCATTCTGCTGGGGATTATAAGGCACAGTCAGCTCCCTCTTAATCCCAGAAGCACGACAGAGATCATCATACTTGTGGGAGGCAAACTCTTTGCCATTGTCTATTCTGAAAACACGGATATGTTGAACAAGAGGCAGCTTCAATATGTTGAACAAGCAGCATCGTACTTCAAGGAAAAATATGCATAAAGACATGGACCCTTTTTATCATGCCAAATTTGCACCCTAGGCATATATTTGCAGGGGCAGAAGATATCTTACTTTTTACGCCCCATTTGGGACACTCCGCCAAAACCCTTTCATTATATCCCTCATTATGAAGTTGAAAATGTCTCCATGGAGCACCTTTGTCACCTTCATGGCTGGCAAGTTCGGCAGATTCCTCGACAGGTTTATGATGTTGTATTACTTAGTAATGAGTTGGAAATTCTTGAAATCAGATGGCAGGAATTGCTTCCTTCAACAACAAGGTTTATTATTCTGGAATCAAACACAACTTTTACAGGTTTCCCAAAGCCATTACATTTTGCTAACAATAGAAGGCGGTTTGAATTTGCCAAACACAAGGTTGTATATCAAATGCTTCCAGGCCAGCAGCTCTTATCTCAAGAGAAACCTTTTGATCGAGAAAGAAAACATAGAGCAGCAATGAACAGCCTAATAAGAGAATCAGGTGTCTCTTATGGCGACCTGCTTATCATGTCTGAAGTGGATGAGATTCTCAGTCAACACATAATTAACCTCCTTAGGTGGTGTGACAATATACCATCTGTCATGCATCTGTAACTGAGGAATTATTTGTACTCTTTTGAGTTTCCAGTTGACTATAACAGTTGGCGTGCATCAGTCCACATTTATCAACATCATACAGGCTATGGTCATTCTCGTCAAACAGATGAGCTCTTCACAGATGCAGGTTGGCACTGCAGCTTCTGCTTTCGACATATAAGTGAATTTATATTCAAAATGAAAGCATACAGTCATGTATATCGTGTAAAGTTCCCTTATTATTTAAACCCCTCAAGAATTCAGAATATTATTTGTGAGGGAGCAGACCTGTTTGACATGTTACCAGAGGAGTATTCCTTTCAAGAATTAGTCAAGAAGATGGGTACTATACCCCACTCATTTTCTGTAGTGCATCTCCCATCTTATTTGATCAAGAATTCTGACAGCTTCAGCTTCCTTCTTCCCGGTGGCTGTCTGCGGCCTACATGACTTTTGGAAATACAAACAGAAAACTGGCACACTTACAATATAAAAGAACAATTCATGAATTTCAACTTCTCCAATCTGTACACAGGATTGGTTACAAGTTTCTTTGGGATTAGATCCGCATTTGTTCTGTTTATGGAGCAGTGTTTCTCTTGGTTCAGAGAAATTGTCCCATAACTGATGGGTTCGGAGTCTCCCTTCTTTGTTGCCCCAGATTCAACTATACAGAGAATTTTTCTTATGGTTTTGGTTGAAAATGCACCTGTATTATGTTCAAAATCAATTTACATGTAAATGCAGAGCAACAAATCTAGGCACCACGGAGTAGTCACATCAGGTCCCCTTACCTTCTTCTAGGATATTAAAGACCCTAGTCTTCCAGGCATTGAAGTTTGAAGCCCCTTCAAGCCTATCTTCTGCTTTGACTGAAGATGAAGCCATACAAAAAAAGATCTGATATAAAACAAGCTTACTGTTGATCTGCAAAACAAACCCTTAAGTGTGGATCTATGCAAACTCAAAAGTCTGCCACAATTAAGCTCTTTTCATGCCCTAAGCTCTGATACCATGTTAGAATTTAACGGCAAAAAGTAAACTAACCAGAAACAGAAATAATTTTTAAAATATTTTCCATGTACTTGCTACTGTAATTCTAGATCAGCAATACATTAAAATTTCTGATATAAAAGATAACATAAATCTGAGTATTACCTTAACAAAGAAAAAGATCAGATTTACCTGATGTGCTTGTTGTTATCCTCTTTTCTGTATGCTCAGAAAAAGCTATAAGGGTCAGGGATCAAACCCTCAGGGTAGATCTCATCATGATCCTTTTCACAATTTGCCAAGAAGAACCTTTTAGGTTAGTGTACCAGAAAACTGACCAGTTGGCTCAGAAATTAAGATGCCATGCTAACATCAAGCAAAAGGGCTAAGAACAGATCACTACTGTCCAGCCTAGAGACTGTAAGAAGGCCTCAACCAGTCTTTTCAGTCCAGAAAATACTGCTACAGCAATAGACAGCAGTACTAACAGTCGTAGAGAAGCCTTATCAAACACTAGGGCTGCAAGAAGTAGCATACACAGGGCTGCACCAGCAAAGATGAGGACAGCATCAAAGAAACACCAGCAAAAATACTTAGAACAGCAAGGGCGGCACCATCAAGTAGTGGGACAGCAAGGGCAGCATCCAGCAGCAGAACAGCAAGGCCGGCACCATCCAGCAGCAGAACAGCAAGGCCGGCACCATCAAACAACAGAACAGACCTTCAAACAGCAAAAGAAAAGTCTTGTAGTTAACTGGAAAAGACCCTTAGGGTCAGCGGCAGCAAGGGAGCAGGAGAGGGTAAGCCCACAAAGGCTTAACACACAAAGAAAACCTGTAGAGAGGGGTCGCAGACACTTTAGCAGACTGAACTGTAGGAGCCGCCGAAACCTCAGACCAAAGACTTGGCTAGGAAGAAGAATGAGTGTGTAGTTAATGAGAGGAGAGGTCTCTTATTTTTATAGGTTTGGTAGGTATGTTAGGGTTAGCAATTAAGCCCTAACTTTAGGGTTAGATTAAACCCTAACAATTAAACAATTAATATTTTATAAAATAAAATATTAAATGTTAAATTAAAAAGTCAACAAAGAAAATAATCCAGTCAAAGAGAGGGTGTTTCAAAAACAAGGCGGCTAGCTTTCTTTAAGGAGAAGCAAGGAATCGAACCAACACCCAAACAACAAATAAAGGGGGTGTTTCATAACAAGAAGACAAAGTCAACAGGAGGTTCTTCTTTAATGGCAGAATGTCCATATGAGTCTCATGATATAACTTATAAGTTTTTATCATCCCAACATAAGAGGAAGGTCGATGATGTGATCATGTCCTTCTTAACTGCTCCTAGGTCTCATGGACCATCCCAGGAGAGAAGAAGATCACACATCATCTTGGCTTGGTACTTAACCAAGAAACTGCCTAGTCTCAGACCAAGATACCCCAGAATGCATTTAGGGGCCCTAGATCACAACTAGGGTCTTATCCACCAAGGTACACAACCAAGGATCAATCCAAGAACTGAGCAAGGATTCCCTGGAATACATCCAAGGGCCCTAGTGTTGAATTTTAAATGCTTAGCTCATGCACATGTAGTTTATTTCATTTAGCATGTACTTGAACCATAAACAATGCAGCAATACCATACACAAGTGTTGCAATAACCAAGATCACAAGAAGAATAACCATGAACAAGAACACAAGAAGTATCCTAGGAAAACCCTTCTCAAACAAGAGAAAAACCCAGCTATCCTTTGCTATATTCCCAAGAGAAGATCCCCCAACACCATAGACCTAGCACACAAGAGGGTGCTTACAAAAACCTAGAACCTAGCGCCCAAGAGAGGTGCACACTTCAGCCGTACATGCACTTGCTGAAATTCTGAGTTGACAAGTGAGAGTGTGTGATCCTCAATGGGGATTCACCTTTATTTATACAAGAACTAACATAGCAAAAGGTGTGTCTATTGGCACAATAGGGCCGACCTCATTAACTCAATAATATAATTAATCATTACACAATATTGATTATCTTTCACATGGTGGGGCCGACTTGTACCCTTCGCAACATAATTAGGGTTACAAGTAAATCTTACTCTCAGACAATATAGCAAGGATCTCTCTCAGCCACTAGGGACACGTCCACTTGTGCTCAGCCACAGGGACATCACACTGAACAGATCACTCAAATGAGTCCATAGGAGTACCATCTAGAGCACCATCTCAAGCCAACTCAACTAAGTCCATAGGAGTACAAGGCAAGAGACCATCTCAAGCCGACTCAAATCAGTCCAGAGGAGTACAAGGGAGGAGACTATCTCAAGTCATCCCAACTCAATCCAGAGGAGTAGACAAGAGACCACACGTCATAAAAACTCAGTCCAGAGTCTGACGCACACCCATTTCATGGGCACACCCAACACGTGGGCACACATCGTCTCAACTCAGTCCAGAGGAGAACAACACACCCATCACATGGGCTCTCTCACAGATCGACTCAACTCAGTCCAGAGGAGAACGACCTGGAGAATGTCACACGACGCTGCAATCATCAACACCTAGAACACATCTAGGGACTTATATCATCAAAGTGTTTGGTCCTTGACCAAGAACCCCAGCAATACACTGGGGGCCCTCACTAGGGTCTTTTGCCATGGCTCTAACTGTATGGTCCTAGACCAAGAACCCCAAGAGTGTATTGGGGGGCCTAGATCTCAACTAGGGTCGTTTCCATCCTCCCGGAGAATGGCTCTTGCAGCTGCATTAATTTTAACAGTACCTCATAGTTTGGTATTGTACTAGAGAAGAATGATAACTTCATGTTTAAATATTTTCAGATGTAGACTGGGTATGTGATACAGTTGAAAGGAAATATACAACAGGGTATTCCTTTAACCCTTGGCAGTGGAGTGATTTCATGGGCAAGTAAAAAGCAACCTTTGGTAAAGCTTCCACAACATAACCATAATACAAAGCAGTTGTTGGAGTAACTTGTGAAGTAGTTTGATTACGTAGAATTTTAAGTGATTTGAAGCTTCCACAAACATAGCCTGCAACTTTATACTATGACATCCAAAGTGCCATCAAGATGATGAAGAATCTGATTTATCATTTGAAAACAAAACACGTTGAAATTCAACATCGCTATATCAGAGAACAAGTATAGAACAAAGAGATGGAGCTGATTTATTGTGGGTCCCAAGATCAAGTGGGAAACATCTTCACCAAAGCACTCAATAGGGAGAAGTTCGAAAAATTTCAAGAGATGTTAGCAGTTGTGCAAAATGAAATCAACATTAAGAGGGGGTGTTAAATATTGTAATGTTTATTTCATTAGTATTAAAGTAATAATGTAATATCATAAGGTGGAAATAAGTTGTATGCAATTAGTGACATTTTTGTTAAATGTAATTATGAAATTAGGTGAGCAGTTACTAATAGGAATAACGGAACTTGCTAGATATATATACAACACCACCTTATGTAATCTTACACATTGATATAATACATCTCCCATTCAAACTCTCTCACTTGTCTCTTGTATATTCTCTATAGCATAGTTTAACAAGACATTGATGGAATCATTAAGATAAGATAAGATAAGATACTTTTATTAATGTCCAAAAATGACCACAAAAGTAGGTCAATGGGATTGAGAGCTACAACAAGTATGAGTACAATGTGGCACTGCAAACGCAACTCTTAGATAATACCGAAAATGCATAAAATAATATAAAGAAAATAAATCGATGAGTTTTAAGTTGATTTCACTATCTATGCATGAGTTTGTAATGTTCAACAATTGCAAGGAAGCCATCTAAGTGAGATACTAAATGATTTGTGCAACATTTAAGTGGAATATTTGAATGTCATCTATCTATCTATGGATGAATTGTTTCTATGCAATGTCAAGCTACCTTAGGAACATTCAATATCAATTCAATCAAAAAAATCATCTCGCTTCAAGATGGAGATGATTGTGATCAATTGTCAAGATGGCTTGTGAACAATTCTCAATATTGAAATCATTATGCTACTTATAAGATTATGGAATTAATATCATGGTCTCTCTTATTAGTAATGATTGTTATCGCACAAGTTGTAGGTTGGGAAAAACCCTAACCCAACCACCAAATGGCAACAACTTAGAGAACACCTACCCATTGTCACCTTAGGTAGGTATTCCCGTCACTTTAGAGATGACAGAATCACCTCAAGGGGGGAATCCTAGTGACCCTAGGGTGAATGAGATGGAAAGTGAAGAGATGAAGTAAAGTCCCCCTAAAGGTCAAGATAGAAGTTGCAAAAGGGCTTGGGGAAGAGTCTTGGTGGTAGCCAATGGTTGCCAAGAGACAAAAAAACATGCAAAGAATGTTGTACTTGCCCGAGACACAAGAACAAGCGAAGCATATATGTATAATGTTAGGTGGACAAGCAAGTTAAGCTTGTTGTCCCTAATTGCAGCAGTAAACAACAATGTATATAAGCAAAGATATAAGTATTAGAGCTGCTAAACAATTGCTAAAAGTCCAACGAATGATGCTAGAGATAAGTTAGATAAACACTAGTGATACTCAAGAATGAAAGCACAAGACTTTAGCAATGAAACAAGGTTGTAATAAAAAGTATTTGCAGAGATATTTTGCAGCCTTATGGCTGTAACAAACCAATTGTTACAGTAGCAAATCCAACCACGAAAACTCTCAAAGAATCCACCCAAAAGTTGCACTAGGTCAAGTAGATAAATGTAGCAAACTCTCAGCGAATTGTGACGGTTGAAAAGTAAGTTATAAATGAAAAAGAGTTAGGGTTTCTACAGCCCTAATGGTTGTAGATGAAGTTTTATAACAACAACAAGAAATACCCCTTTAGAGGGGACGCCCTAGTGGCTAAGAGGTGCGCTAGGCACAAGGAACAAAACCCAAATTGCAGAAAAATGAAATGGAAAAAATTAATGTTTCACAATGTGCTATTTTATTTCTCCAATGCAAAAATCAGATTAGTGCCTTTAGAAAATTGGGTGAATGGAGTCTTAAAATAAAGAATTAGATCAACAAAAACGCTAGGGGTGTAATCCCTTTTACTCCCAAGGATATGCCAACCAAACTAGAGTAAAACTAGGAGGGTGTACTCACTTGTACTTCTCTTAGCAACCCTTGTTCAAGAAAAACTTAGCAATGAGATGAAGCATTAATGGAGGGTGTATCCAACATACTCCCCTCCTAGGGTTTCAACCATCAATAACCAAGAAAGAGCAAGAAACAACTAACAAGTGTAGATTTTCCTTACCAATTCCAAGAAAGAGAGATATCAAACACTAGTTTCACCAAGCAATCATCATCCAAGACCAAGACAATGATCCTCCAAGGGCTGCACACCACTTTAGCTCCAATATTCACCAAAAGACAAGTGCACAAGAGAGAAACACCATAATGCCCAAGAATAGCCAAAATTTCATCCAAATACTCCTCACAATGGGAGAGTTATGTTATCAAATGAGATTCACATTATCTCTATTTATACTAAAACTCTAAAACATAGTTTGTCCACATTCAAAGGGTAAAACATAAGATAAGGGGTCAACAACCCTTCTCTTACCCCTTAAACCAAAATATAATATTTAATTTTCACTTTTTGCACATTAGAAACCCTAAAACAAGATGACATCACACCTTTAGGAGACGTTTTGGCACTTGGAGCAAGTCGTTAGAGTTGGGGAAGCATGGCTAGGCCTCCAAAGGCCACTTGTCATTCATCTAAATCTCTTCTTCATGATGCAAAGCCTTCTTCCTTCAAAACGTGTCATGTGTCAATGAGCAATACCTCCATCACCACCAAATCCTAACCCTAGGTGACGTCAAACCTCAAGAAGTGACGTTTTGCCCCTCCTAGTAAAATCGTTTGGCATGTGAGGGCTAGGTTATGTCTTCCAAGGTGTCTTATAGGCCTCCAAAGGCAAGTCATCATGATCTAGTATGTGGGCCCTTGGCATCCAACCTGTGGGCTTCAAGCCCCATGGAAACCCAAGCTAGGCTTGTTCCTCCAAAACTATCCACCAAACAAGGTCTTGCAAAATAGATGGGTACGCTCTCCAAGGATCTCAAGTGCAAAATATCATGGTAAGTGAAAACCACATCTAATAAACAAGGCACCTAAACATGTGCATCAAAACTACCTCATCAAATTAAACAAATGCATAAAGACCCTATACAATTGACCAAGTTTAGGTATGGGAGGGGTGTCATAAAAGTCCTATTGGGTAGACCAAAACCCTCAAGTAGTGGATGCTCCCAAGGGTGCCCCTTCAAGGTCATGTAGTGGATGATGAGGTGGATAGGGGTTTAGACTTCATAGGTCAATGGGTTTGATGACATACAAGGGCTCGTATTGTCTCATCTATGGGTGCCTTTGTAGAGGGTGTGTTGCACCTTCATTTTCAATGCATCCTTATTCCAAGCCCATTCATTGCCATTAATTAATTAATAATCCAAAACCTTGGGTACTCCCTCGAGTGAAATCGATTAGCTTGGGGGGCAGCACGACAAGGTCCACTTGAAGCTAGAGGTACACAGAGTGCCATATGCAAGGAAAGAAAGGGACATCGCATGAGTGTACAAACCTCAACAAGTGGGGACATGTATATAATGCTATTTTTCTTTTGCAGGTCATTGATTTTTTAGGAGAAGCTTTTCATTGCTCTCAAGACCTCTTTGGGCGAGCATCTGGAAGGTTTATATTTTAGGCTTTTATCTCTTGTCAACCACCATCCCTTTGGGCCTTCAGCCCCTTCTTCCCATGAAATGAGGTACATGCCCTTCTTGGGTCACTAAAGCCAAAGGGCCTAAAAGAGGGCAATGTGATGGGAATGTGATGAGCAGAAAGTGATAAGTATGGTCGGGAATGGTACGACGACCCCTAAATGGACCCCCAGTTACACCCCTTCCCCAAAAGTGTTGATTTTTCATAAGCATTAGGTTAAGCATGTAGTTAATTTCAATTTCATCATGTCTTAACCATAAACAAAAATGTTGCAGCAACCAAGAGCACAAGAGGAAACACCATGCACAAGTACACAAGATATATCCTGGGAAACCCTTCTCAACAAGGGAAGAAAACCCA
>ML788008.1:496974-516235 GCA_009831015.1 Picea engelmannii
TGTACCGCATGGAACAAGACCCATGTGCCTTCTAGAATAGTTGGTGTGGTGTATGCGTTGATGATGAAACGAACTGTGGGGATAGAGCGGGATTCCATATGTGCAAGTGGACACTGCTAGTCATGTGGTCTCTCAGCACTCCATGTCTGCAACCTGAGGGCCTCGAGACATCATCTCCTTAGTTATCCCACAAAATGGGGATAACAATGACCATGATAGGATTCATAATGTCAACCATGCATTTCAAACTTAACCAACCACCATAGGGGATCTCATATATGGCTCATAACATTATGCATTCAAATAAACAACAAAGTGTATGGAGTTTGAAGTTGACTTCACTATTTAGATGTGGCGTTGAAACCATTTGCAAGGAAGCCATCTAAGTGAGATATTAACTAGTTCAAGTACTGTTTAAGTGGAAGAGTTGAGTATAATCAAGTTATCGATGGACAAAATGCCTTTACGCAGTGTCAAGCCACCCTAGGAATGTTAGGTTTCAAGACAATCAAAAATGTTAAGTTCATTGACGATAGGATGGTTGTGATTAAGTGTTGAGATGGCTTTTGAACAATTCTTAATATTAAAAATATTACGCTACATGGAAGAATGTAGAATCAATATCATAGGCACAATACGTAGCTATGTGGTTTATGTGATTGGCAATGACCTTGATAGGATTTCCACAACATCAACAATGTATTTCAAAATTGATCAACCACCCTAGGGCATCTCATATATCGCCCATGGAATTATGCATTCAAATAAACAACAAAGCCACATAGCTAGTACCCTGTTGTGCATAAGCATAATTCTGACATCATAGTCAATATCGAGTTCACAGCGATACACAAACATGGAAATAGATTACCAATATTTAACCATAACAATATACCATATGCAACCAATATGAGTCAGACTAAAAAGTTTGATTTTGCAAGGTGACAAAGGCCAAAAGAGTGTAATCATCTACACTATAAAAGTTGTGGGGTTGAACATACCCACAAGCACCCCTTGCGAAATCACAAGAGAGTTGTGGGGCCGAAAGGACTTGCTGCCAAACCCCACTCTTTGCAACGTCACAAGATAGTTGTAACGTCGAGAGGACTAAACAAATACAAACCACAAGTGTTGTGGTTTGCACATTAAATATTGAAGGAAAACATTTATTTTGCTCACTTATAAGTTACTCAATATTGATCCAAAGTATGGACTATGATCATTCCAAGCACCAACTCATACCAACGAATGAAAAAATGCTCATTTCCAGGCCAAGTAGAAAACCTATGGTATGAAAAATATAATTGTCTTCAACGAGGTTGTGAATCTCCAACAAAGTTCACATATGAGAGATTAGTTTGCCTACAATTATTGTAGGCCATTTTATTTATGAGAAGATCATTCCTACACAATAAAGGATACCCTTTTTCACGCATTCATGAGAAGATGCCAGCTTCCTCCAACCCACCACAATTCCCATGAGACCTTTTGGTGCACCCTCCTCCTTAAGAAAGCCCCTCCCCTAATAATAATTGACAACCAATATTGGGTCTCCCATTACACCTCCCTTGAGTGTCTGTCTAGTTCTTCGTGATTATTTCTTTTCTTCCAATCTAGTGTCACCTATTAGGGTTAGCTTAATTTGTTAGTAGTTAAGGGAGCTCACTAGTCTAACTATTGAGCACATGAATAAAAGTGCATCAGGTATAATGTATCTATGACTTCAATTTAAAAATGGTCTATCATTACCTCCATCCCTCGTGTCTTGTTTGTGTTCATCCTCCTAAAGGTTCTACACGGTATCGCAGCAACAACACTTGAGCCTTGAATTCTATGCCATATATTGATGATCTCAAAGAGGGAAGGAGATCACATCTATTAAGGCCAGTTTATTTCATCTTTTAAAAACCTAGTGTATCAAAAGAACAAAATCAAAGGCTTTAGATTTTCAAGAGAGAGGCTGCAGATAATTGAGAGAGAACAACAATCTTCAACAAAGGACCTGGCCATCGAAGCACTAATCAATTGAACACATTGAGTGTGAAGGTATCTTTGTATCCTATAGAGACATTGAAGGCACGTAGAGTTAGAGCCAAACTAAAAAAAGATGCCAGATGAGGGCATTCAGATATCTGTTAGTCTATATGTAGATGTTAAGAGATCAATAATAAATATTACTGTTAGTTTAATGTGTTAGTGACTACAGGAGGCGGGTAATCTAACTATCAAGTACATGAAATGGGAGTACGACAAAAGTTTGTGATGTGGGTACAGGTCTCAGAAATAGAAGTTTCAAAATCTCAAGAAACAGGAAAATGCGGGTATTTAAATAGAAACTTACAAAAGTATGGACATTTTTAAAAGAAATTATAGCCATCACTATTTGTGAATATCATTATTCAAACACCATTAAAATTCATATTGCAGACACTCCGAAACTGGCTGGTTGCACTCACAAACCCGTCAAATTCATTGTTGCAAAGCCAAATGCACTCCCAAACTCGTTGCTACAGTTAACGGTAAGAAGCCGATGGTGTATGTAATCTATTTATAGAAAAATGGTAGGAAAACCATGGTGTAAAACAAATTTGTCTTCAGAACAGTTGAAATTCACCAATGCACTAAATTAATGAATTTATCACATACAACTTTTGTTTCTTCCTTTTTTCTCTTGGCAAGAGCTGTGGGACTCATTGCCTAATGCAACAAAAAAGTTGTTTTCTGACATCTTGCTAGCCAAAAGCACATGTCTCATATGGTGTATTACCAAGAAACTTTTGAAGCGAAATGGGTGTACAACAAAAGATTTTGATGTGCATACAGGTCTCAGAAATAGTAGTTTCAAAATCTCAAGAAACAGGAAAATGTGGGTATTTAAAAATTAGAAGCATAATAAAAAATCGAAAAACTTACAGAAGTATGAACTTTTTTAAAAGATATTATAGCCATCACTAATTATGAATATCATCATTCAAACGCAATGAAAATTCATATTACAGACTCCCAAACTGGTAGGTCGCACTCACAAACCTGTCCATATTCATTGTTGCAATGCCAAATACACTCCCAAACTCATTGCTACAGTCAATGGTAAGAAGCAGATGGTGTTCGTAATCTATTTATGGAAAAATGGTGTTCGTAATATATGTTTTCTCGCCTATGAAGGCGTGTTGTGGTCGCAGGAGAAAGTGTCCAATCATTCACAACTAAATCCTAAATGAAGAGGCTACTCAAAATTTATTTGTCACATAAAATTCATCCGCTAAGATTCTTAACATTGAACTGGCCTTTATATCCAGTATTTCTTACACATTTCAAATGATGTCCTTACCCAGCTACACTACCTTAAATGTAATATACCCAATGTCTTAAAGTTGACTTCAAGCTAGCTAAAGATTTCTTCATAGTATTTTAGGCTCAAGGCAAACAATCCCTTTCCTAGATACCCATTGATTTGCAAACCCTAAACCTAGGAGGTTGCAACAAGAGCAGTTATCTATGGATCTACATTGATTGTAAAGCTCTGAACCAAATGTACCAATTTATGTCAAGGTTGCAGATGGACCAAATACTCTGGGAAAAGGACACAAAATTAATCACTTTTCCCTTTCTAATATATAAATTCGACATCTTGTAGGTGACAATGCATATACATCCAAAACAAATGAAATAAAAATAAGTGGAAAAATAGATGGACCTGAAAAGGACTTCTTTAGACTTTCTGTCACGCTACCAGCAGCCTCTGCATATTCCAGCTCGTCATCACTGTCTTCTTCTGTAGGCTGAGGTGTTATAGATATTTTGGAATATGATGGAACAGTAAATTTCTGTCCAATAACAACCTGAGAAACAATTTCTGTTAGAAAACTAAGTTATTAAATTGATAACCAAAACTGTTCATAGTACATACGAGTCTACCATCCAGGTTGATCCTAAAGAAAAGAATAATTCCATAATATTAGCCTTATACTTCTGAAATTAATCAATCAAATAGATTAACAAACTCAAATAATTGATTTGTAAATGATGTTATACTGCAACTTGTAAATGCTGTGGGGTTGAAACCATTTGCAAGGAAGCCATCTAAGTGAGATATTAAATGGTTCAAGTATTGTTTAAGTGGAAGAGTTGAGTACCATCAAGTTATCAATGGACAAAATGCCTTTTCGCAGCCACCCTAGGAATGTTAGGTGTCAAGTCAATCAAAAATATTAAGTTCATTGACGATAGGATGGTTGTGATTAATTGTTGGGATGGCTTGACACTGCTTAGCTCCAATGAAATGAAGCTTCATTTGGTGGGGAAGCTGTTGCATCATGCATCATGCATGTGCAAACCACATTATTAATTGAATGCCTACTCATGCTATTCAAGATTTGACTCCTTCTGAGAAATGCTATTGGAACAAACCTTTAGTTTCACATCACATTTCAGAAGTTCTGGATCAAGTGCATGGGTCCATACACTCCTAAATTCTAATGGTGGTAGAAACATGTCATAACTGCCAAAACCCTACTACACTCTGGTAGGCAGCATGGAATCTTTCCAGGGATATCGCCTCTATTTTCCCTCCACCTTAGCTTGTATCTTATTATGGTGAATGTCACTTTCCATGGTTAAACAATTTTGGTAATCATTCACACATTTATTTTTCATAAGCAGTTTTCAGCACTACGTTTCTTGGATGTTTAAAAAATAAGATTGATTGTGGTAATCTTACTTTCACAATGGTTAATCCCAAATCAACTTGCAAGCTTAAGCTCCAAACTTCAGCATTCAGTCAGATTAATCTAATTCATAAATCTGGAATTTTACTATTTTCTTGAAGCAAAGTTCTTGTGGTGATTTATCTAGTACATGCTAGCACATCTTTGTTACAAGCATTTGCAATCTTGGGTTTAAAGTCAAAATTTCCAGCGATCTAAAATAAGATTATTGTTTGTTTGGGAAAATCACATTTTATTCCATTGCATATATCCAAGCAATTTGCACATCCACTTGAGGAATTGTGCTTTCTTACGATCATTGTTCTCGGTATCTTGTATTTGGTTAATTGGTTCAAGAAAACAAATGTTTCAATCACATCATTAACCATTCTAAAGGGCATTGTGATCTTGAGCAAGTTGTGATCTCTAGCACTTTATTTGTTTCATGTGGAAGCAAGTCACAATAAACATCTACACACTTTTCCGTAATTTGCAATCTCATTTAGAACAATTCCATTTCTGATTTCAAGTCTGGAATATTGAATCTTGATTATTCATCCTAAACTTAAGTCAGAATAATTAACTAAGCTATATTACTCATCATGTAACAAACCTAATTTAATTATGTTTTGATTAATTATTATAATTATCCAATGGTCAGCATGTCCACACGGAAGGGTAAATCCCAAGTGTTCTGCGGGTATAAATTGTTGCCAATGAGACATTGTAAATCATCATGGAAATCTTAAATATATATTTTATTTTAATCTGGTTTCCTGCAAGTGGTAGCAGAGCATTGATCTTGGCATATTCGTGGATTTAGAAAAAAAAAATTGCACTCCATTCCACTGTATGTTTCTCTTCCAGCTCAACCACCACCATTCTTACTTACTCATCATTCTCTCTTCTTAGCCGCCAAGTCTTTCGTACGTTTCCTCTTATCGGCCCAACTGCCAGACTGTACAATCACAAGCTGCACCAGCCACCATACCAGCGTCGTACAACCGTCGTATGTACTGTTTTTAGCCATCGTACTTAGTCGCCCTTCCTGCCAAGTTGTACGTAGGCTATGTTATCGCACAAGTTGTAGGTTGGGCAAAGCCCAACCCAACCACCAAATGGCGACAACTTTGAGAACACCTACCCATTGTCACCGTAGGCAGGTATTCCCATCACTTTAGAGATGATAGAATTACCTCAAGGGGGGCAATCCCGGTGACCCTAGGGGGAAATGATATGAAAAGTGAGATGTATGAATGGATGCCCCTAAAGGTCAAGTTACTAAGTGTGGAAAAGGGCTTGAGAGAGGTCTTGATGGTAGCCAAAGATTGCCAAGAAGTAGTGGACCTTGCAAATGCTGATTGTACCTGCCCAAGACACAAAAAAAATGAAGATACAAGCCCAAGTATATGATGGACAAGCAAGTTAAGCTTGATCTCCCTAATTGCAGCAGTTGGTAGCAGCATATATCAGCAATATAATCAATGACAATGGCTGCAAAAATTGCTTCAATAGACACAAGACTTTACTCAAGTATAACTCTCAACAATGATGATATTAATGAGTAAGTTAGTTGAAACAATGAAGCAATGAGAGGGCTGTTTTAACAGAGATAATAAGCCCACAATGCTGTTGTTATAGCAGCAGTGAACAATGCTACTAGATCAATGAAAATTATGTTAGATAGCAAGCACAATAACCAACGATTAAACTCACAATGATTAACCCAACTCTAGAGCATTTAAAGGCTGATTTTTTGCAATTAAACAGTGAAATATTATGACAGCCTTATGGCTGTAACTTTAAATAGCTACAGAAGAAAGAATACTTCAACAAAATCAACAACCAAGTACACCATTCAATAGATCTTTTCAAGGCAAACAGATTTGACTATTTATTTGCTGATTTTGAAAAAGTATAGGCAAAGTTATGGTTAAATGAGGATTTGAAGAGCTGTTTTAGGACAGCAAGCCTAGTTTTGAGTTTCTACCCCACAAAAATTCCGCCCTAGAGAGCAAAATATGCACCCTAGGAAGGAGAACCCACTCAAGCAATCAGATCTCAGAAAGGACAAGATTTTACGTATCCCAATGCAACAATTTTATTTCTCCAATGCAAATTGAAAAAGATTAGTGCCTTACTACTGGGTTGTGGAGTCAAAGAATGTGATGCCTAGGATAAGTCATTGGGGGTGTAAGTCCTTTTACTCCCCAAGGCAAGCTAGGCCCACTAGGAAATGCTAAGAGGGTGTGTTAGCACAAATTTCTACCCTCCAATCTGAGCTGATAAACCTATTATGACAGCGGTAAAAACTTGGCTAATTATAGGAGAAATAGCCCCAGATATCACAGGCTAAACCCCTCTCCATTCGGGCTAGACCTTGCTAGCCTATGGGAGGAATCCCTAGGCACAATGAAACACCCTTGTGGCTAATTTAAGGTCCAATTTCTGCGTTCAAACTAAAAATCAGCGAGCTGTTTTGTCTTCGACAGCGTGTAAAAGCGGTCCAAAACAGTGAGAAAATCGATCTTATATGCTTGGAGGGAACCTGCAGTGTTAGCACAGTCATAATAGACTGGAAAGCAGATGAAAACTATTCAAAAAAATCAAAATTAAACATGATAAATAGTTCAGAAATGACATATCAGATTACAAAATTTACCATAATACCGACAAGAAAGAGGTTTGAAGGCAAACGCACACTTATTTATTGATGAAGCTTACAAGAGAGCTGATTACACCACACTTGACAAGCCCACAACCGGTACAATGACTACTTTGCTCAAAGAGGACCCACTAGACTAGAGAAGAGAATGAGAGAGACACTATGCTGCGACTGCAAGAACCGATGAAATAACCCAAGGCAAGCCCTCAATATATAGCTAGAGGGGGTGCATATCTCAAAGAGAAGGAGGGACACATGAAGGGGGTAAGAATAGAGTCTAAGTGAGATGATTGAGAATGAGAGTGAGTTTAAATGTGCATGAATGAATGAATGGCGAGCTAAGTGAGTGAGAAGGCATGGCATGCTTGGGAGAAGGAAAAAGCAAAGTGTAAGTTTAGAGTGGGCGCATGAGTGCATGGTAAGCTTAAGTGAGTGAGTGAAAAAGGAAAACTATAACGCATGGTGTGCATGAAGGAGATAATTTTAGGAAACTCATGCGACCTCTCCTTCCATCATAAATTAATTACCATATGCTCCAATTTGAGGAATATGCGCCCTAGCCTAGGTGGATGCCACATCATTGCCACATGTCGACTTCGGAGGCTACCACTTGGCACTGCATGGACGATGACTAGACCTGCTAAATATAGAGGCAGGTAAAAATAGAACCTCTAAAAATAGGGTTCTCTAAAAATAGATTCTTGGTTCTATTTTTAGAAAAACTGTCCACATAAATACTGCCAAAAATATAAAATCGTCAGAAAACCCTTGACTTTATACTCATTAAGCTCATCTTTCCGCCAAGGATCCGAATATGCCATCAGAATTGTCATGTGGGCCTAATGCTTAACCTACTAAAAATAGCAATATGGGTGACATCATCCGGAAAAAGGTCCAAAGGCCTTTGGATGCCTCAAGGATCAATATTGCGCTCTCGGAAACTAAATATGGGGCCTGAATCAGAACCTGCCAAAAATAGCAAGTTCCAAAATGTCACCCAGAAAAATGTCATCGGGCCTAGAATCCTGCAAGGACTCATATTGTATGCTCTGAACTTCCCCAAACGGTCAGGAGACCCACTCAAACCGTGCCTCCTAAAAAGTAGCAACACCTATATACCTATCTCTCTCACAAATGTATGGAAACCAAGTAAATTGTGACTCTTTAACTAAGCAACCATGTACTGATCATGTATCTGCCTCATGTGTGAAACAACCCCCTGCTCAACATAAGTGCTAAAACCCTGAAAATCTCAGTATGCCAACCAAAATGTTGCATGTTGGATCTTAACCCTCAAGACTTTCAAGGGTGAAAATCTAGGGGTTAACAGGGTGTAAGCCCTTTTACTTCCCTTAGCAAAACCTTAGGCAACAATACGAGCTTAGATGTATGAGATTGATCCATAAAGAACCTAGCGGTGTAAGCCCTTTTACTCCCTAGGGTTTGTGAAACAAACAAAGGTGAACTTGGATGGTGTACATCCTTGTAATTCTCCAAGCAAGCTTGAAATTAATGACCTTTTCACAAGCAAATAAATGAATCTTGGGGAGGGTGTATCCCCTTATACTCCTTTGAGGGTTCATCCACTAACAATTATGGAAGAAGCAAAAATTTTGGACAATAAATGCAGAATTTCCTTACCAATTCGCAAAAGATGCAAGATCAAACCCTAAGTGATCAAGAAAATTCCATCCATAAGCATGAGAAAGAGCCTCCAAGTGTAGCGCACCACTTTTATCCACAAATAGAAAGAGAATACATAACAATTTGCAAAGGAGAGATGAAATGATCCAAGAGTAGCGAAAATTTCAACCAAGTGTCCTTCTCCACAAGGGAGAGCTATGATTAAATGAGATGCAAATGATCTCTATTTATACTAAAACTCTAAAATATAGTTTGTCCACATTCAAAGGGTGAAACATAAGATAAGGGGTCAACAACCCTTATCTTACCCCTTAAAACAAATAATAATATTTAATTTTCACTTTTGCACATTAAAAACCCTAAAATAAGATGATGTCACTCCTTTAGGGAGACATTTTGGCACTAGTAGCAAGTCGTTGGAGTTGGGGAAGCATGGCTAGGCTTCCAAAGGCCACTTGTCATCATCCAAACCTCTTCTTCATGATTTAAAACCTCCTTCCTTCAAAACGTGCCATGTGTCAATGAGCAATACCTCCATCACCACAAACCCTAGCCCTCCTTGTGATTATCAATGATTCTTTGTATGTCATGGGAGTATTGGGGATGCCCCTCATTGTCCAACTGAACTAATATTAGGCATTCTATTGCATAGACCATGTCTTCCCTCCTAAAAATGGCTTCCATGCTCTTGGTTGTAACCACTATAGGCGCATTCCCAGACATTCCCTTCAAAGTCACCCTTTTTCCATTCTCCCCATTGAATGGCATTTCCATGGTCTTATAATTGGTAGTGATAGATCCCAATGTACTAAGCCACTAAACTCCCAATATAACATTGGTGTCTGGTAGGTCCATCACATAAAAGTCTTGTCCTAAGTCATGCCTACCCAAGGTGAGGCTCAATCTTGGAATGTACCTGTCACATGGCATAGTGTTTCCTCCTGCTACCTCCACACGAAACCCCTCAAACTCAACTGTAGGTATGTGCCTTCTTTTCACCAAGGCTGAATCAATGAAGTTATGTGAAGTTTCCCCATCTATAAGCACAAAAACCCTCTATCCTTGAAGTACTCTTCTCATCCTGAAGGTATTGTATTTAGGGAGTCTCGTGATGGATGCAATGGCGATCTTCTTCTCTCCTACTAGGTTGAAATTTACTTCCTCTCCTCCTTCACCTTGCACATTGTCTATCCTGGGTTGATTTGCCTCAATATTCTAAATATGGCCCATCTCTTCTTCCACCTCATCATCAGAGATCACCTCAATGTAGTGAACCTTGCATTTTCCCATGCATTTATGTCCTGGTTCCCAAGGTTCCTTACACGTGAAGCAGAGTTGCTTCCTCCTCAATTTTCTCCTAGTAGCCTCGTCCATCCTTCCTTTGCCTTTATCCACTCCTCTTTGATCCTTTGCCCCTTGGTTTAATGGTGGTCTTGGAGTGAATTTGGTTTTAGTTGTTGATCCCATCAAGTCTCTTGTCCTCCATATGGCTTCTTTTAACCCAACCACATAAAGGTTCCATCAAGACCTCAGTGAAGAGCATCAACAGTCTCGCTTGTGATACATCTGGTACCATTCTGGCCACCCTCTGTGATACCTTTCTAGCGTCTGTCGGCTAGTATAAATAAAGGAGGCTAGCGCCTCATTTGTTCACTCACTCATTCACTCATCAAGTGCGCAAGTTTGGAGAGCTGCAATTGGGAGAAGAAGGAAGAGAGAGGTGCATTTCTCAGTGTTGGATATTCTCTAGTGTTTTGGTTTATTGTCTCGGCATTGTATTGGTTATCTATATTAAGGAAGTCTTTTGGGTTTTCTCCCCGATGAGGGTTTCCCAGGATAAATGTTGTGTGTCTTATGATTGTGTTTCTCTCAGTGATCCTACCTATGCTATTGTTATCTAGTAAATTGAAAAGAAACCTAATAATAGCTTAAAACTTAACACTTTCAAGAGGCACTGGACCTTGCTCCATGAGGTACAAGTCATGTATTATGGTGAGTGTCAATTCAATATTTGAGGCATTTAAGTATGTTGTATCTAGGACTACTTTAGATTTCATGACATATGCTTGGACATTATTCCTCTTGCCCTGTTTCACCTTGGTGGTTAACATTGTGCCCTAGTAAGTGGTCTTCCTCGAGAATGGGTTTGCTACTAGGAACTCCCTTGAAGAGCCATCGTATTGTTCCCAGCCATACTTACCACTTTTCATCACTTGAACCCCCCATTTCCTTATCTCTTGGGATTGTAGGGTGTATTGACCCAAGAAGGGATTGTCCCTCATTCTATGGGAAGAAGGGGTTGAAGGCCCAGAGGGATTGTTGTTGGGTAAAAGATAGAAGTCTATATATAAACCTTCCAGATGCTTCGCCCAGGGATCCCCCAAGAAAGCAATGAAACGCTTATCTGTAAGAAAAGGGGAACCCACAAGAATAAATAATAGAATGCCTAGGGGGTTAGTTGGAGGAAAGGAGGTGTCATAATGAGTCGGCCTATCACGATCATGGGTATCTAGCGGCATGACATTACCATCATCTCGCCACCAAGCCAAGGTAGTAGCTCCCAGTTGTACAACTGAGAGAAAGGGGGTCTCATCACGAGCCAACCTTCCCATTTCCGCAAGGTATTTGTGAGTGACATTGTCATCATATGGACACCACACCAGGACAGTGGCCTTCAACTTGTCCTTAAAAACAAAGAATGGAAAAACTATGGGCTTGGAAAAATTGCATTGCAAACGAAGGTGCCACACACCCTCTACAAAGGCACCCATGAATGAGACACTACAACCCCTTGTATGTCATGAACCCCATGCCCATTGAGTCTTGGTCCTTAACCACTTCATCCACTTCACATAGCTTAGAGAGGGATCACTTGGGAAACACTCCTTGACCTAGGAAAGATCTACCCAATAGGACACCCCATCAACCCTCCCATATCCAAGCTTGGCAAGTCGCATAATGTCTTTGAGCACTTACTTGTTTGACAGGGTAAACTTTGATGCACATGCTTAGGTGGCTCATTTATTGATTTGATTTACTCACCATGATGTTATGACTTGAGATCCTTGGAGGGTGTGCTTATTTGTCTTTGCAGGACCTAGTTGGTGGACAGTTTTGGAGGAACAAACCTAGTTTGGGCTTCCATGGGGCTTGAAGCCCAAGGTTGGATGCCAAGGGCCTGCATGTCGGATGAGAGAGATGTACCTTTGGAGGCCTAGAAGATGACTTGAGAGACATGACCTAGCCCTCACATGCCAAACGTTTTGCCTAAGAGAGGCAAAACGTCATCTTTTGGAGGCTTGATGTCACACTTGAGGGGCTTGAGGTGGTGATGGCTACACATGGCCTTTCAAGGCCCAACCCTATCATCTCCAACTCAACGTTTGACCCAAAGGTGCCAAAACGTCCCTCCTAAAGGGGTGATGTCACTCTTAGGGTTTTCATTTGTGCAAAAAGTAAAAATTAGATTGAATTGTTTACTATTATTTTGTAAAGGGGCAAGATTAGGGTTGTTGACCCCTAATCTTGTGGTTTACCCTAAAGTTATGTGGACAAACTACGTTAGTGACATTTTGTATAAATAGAGATCATAAGATCTCATTTTGAAAAACATAACTCTCCCATTGTGAGAAGTATTGGACTGAAATTTTCGCTCTCTTTGGCTAGTTTCTCTCTTGTGCTCTCGTTTATGGCTATCTCTTTGGTTATTGGTTGATGGAAGTGATGCGCTAGCCTTGGAAGTCTTTTCTCTAGCTATTGTGGTGGTTTGTCTTATCTTTTTCCTTGAATTGGTAAGGCTTTTTACATTGTGCTATCATTTGTTATTCAAGTCAAGGTTATTGCGCTAGGGCTAGGTGGGAAGTATAAGGTCATACAACCCTCTTCTTAGTCTCCATGAGTTTATGCTTACATGTTATTGGTTTAACAAGGGTTTGCTAAGAGAAGTACAAGGGCATACACCCTCTTAGCCTAAACCCTAGCTAGAGATACATGCCTTGGGGAGTAAGAGGATTTACACCCCCAAGGAGGTAGTACCTCTAGCTCTTTCTTTGCTTAACTCCATTAACCCAATTATTGAAGGCACTAGTCATTACTTGTTTCATTGGAGAAATAAATTGTTGCCTTGGTAAACGTGAAATTTTCAAGTTTTAAAGTTGTCTCTTTGGGAAAGTGTTCCTTGAGCCTTTGGCTCCCTTGCTTCTTTGAGGCATCCCCTTTCAACCACAAATTCTTGCTACTATTACAAAACTAACCTACAGCCAATAGAGCTTCAGAAAACTAACCTCCTAACGCTTAATAACTCCTAAACTAACCCTAGGATTTAGCCCTAACTTTACCCTAACTCTCTACTTACCCTAGCGCACCTATTGGGCTAATTAGAAGTGGTTTCTAGTGGCTGATTTTTCTGTTGTTAAGCTTGTTTTGCTACAGCCATAAGGCTGATAATATCACAGCAGCAACCTTTTGTTTCAGCCTTGCTTTTTGTGCTAGAGTTATTGCTTAAACATTGATGAGTTGAGCTAGCTTGCACTAGCTTCCCTCTTGTTTATTTTATATATGCTCAGCACTTATATTGCAGCCTTTGCTATCTTTATTGAGCTGATATATATCATTTACTTTTGCTGCAATTAGGAACAGAAAGCTTAACTTGCTTGTCCAACTAACATATTGCAAGTATCCTTGGCTTTTATTGTGTCTCAGGCAGGTACTTTATTCTCGGCGGGTCACTCAACTCATTTGGCAACCCTTGAACCTTCCCAAGACCCCTTTCCAAGCTCTTCCTCTCATATAGAATTGACCTCTAGGGAAATCCACTCATACTTATCACTTTCCGTCTCAATTCCCCCTATGATCACCAGGATTCCCCTCTTAAGGTGACTACCTCACCTCTAAAGTGACGGGAACACATGCCTAAGGTGACAGTGGGTAGGTGCTCTCCTAGTTGTCGCCAATTGGTCAATCAATTGGTGACAGGAACACATTAATCTAAAAGGTCATTCACTTTAATAATTAACTCATAAAGTGAATTACGGACGACTTCCACATGCTAGACACCAACCCTAGGTGGAAGTACATGTCCAATGCTAAATACATCAACAATGGTCCTCATTAATAAGATTGTTTTATGGTTACTGGTCCTCATTCATGAAGTAGTTATGCCATGAATAGTGTTTTACCATTTATTTACCAGTAACCTAAGAAGTGAATTGAGAGAAATGAGTGCTATCATTTTTAACATTTTTCAGGGTCTCCTTATCCTGTCAAAAAGAGTTCAAAATATGGCATGCGCAACAAAAATTATGGCCAAATGCATGTTGCAGAAATAAATCTAGTGGACATGTTACAGTCCAAACTAGCAAACCACCAAGGTTCGTAATCTCCTATGGCAGCAACACAAGGGATAGGTGCCCAATGTCACCACAACTCCTATCCTTCCCTGTTTGAGCCAAACTCCTATGCTAAGAGGATCTGGGAGGCTTCCCGCAAGCTATCACTCCACCACAAATAATCTTAAGACCGGTGCCTAAACAGAGTACACTAGGTGAAGGTAGTAGTTAATTGTTTTAAATGCTTGCTGAAATAAAAGATAACGCCGAAAATAAAGTGACAAACTAGCAAGCTAACTTACCCCAATCTTCAAAATAATGGTCAAGTAATGCACAAGAGGGGTGAATGTTCTTAACACTTTCCAGATGATTTGTAATATGAATACCTTGTAAGAAGTGGTTGGAAATAAGGTATTTTCTTGTTGTCTTGTTATATCAGACCTGCACAAGCAATATAATACGTAGAAAACCAGCAAGATAATGGCCTCACACAAGTGTAAAGTACACTAAATCAATAGATTTGTGGGTTTAGATGATAGGGCAGCAAAGTACAAGTGAATCTTGTGCCCTAGAGCCTTCAGATCTGCTGCAAAATCAATTTCCAGCTGGCTAGAAATTAATTTTACAGAATTGGCTCAGATGGATATTTAGTCTATTGGGTTTGGAGTCAAATGACTATAGCCCCCAATGCTAGAAATTCAACAAGAGATGGGTTCTTCCTTGGAAGTTGGATTTGCCAGGAGAGTTTCATGATGGATGGTCTTCAAGACAACCAATCAACTAGGGTCAAAGTGATAACAGACCACTTGGTTGAAGCTACTTCCGAAGAAGTTGGTCCAACTGTTGAGATTTGGGCACCTTGGAAAATGGTCCCCTTGTGTTTGTGAGCCTCTAAACACAAGTGGGAAATATTTTTGTACTATGTACCATGTACTTTATGTCTAATTTCACTTTGACTTAGGAGATTTAAGTCAAAAGTGAAATTTGGTCATTTTAGCCTAAAATGACTATAAATTCACTTTGTGGGTGAATTGAGGGACATAATGAGAAACTATGGAAACTTAAGTAAAGTGGGTTTTGAGTTGAGATTCTTTTGGAGAGATCTCAACCATTGATTAGAGATGAGATGGGATCATCTCATCCACCCATATTTTAGGTTTCCTCATGTTTCCTTAAGAGAGGCGCATAGGGAAAGGAGAAGTTCATTCACTTGTATGTTCACCAAGAGAGTTTGGAGAAGGGCAAGAGGAAGAGAATGGAAGCATTGGGAGAGGAGAGCTTGGGCACCTCCTTTCATGGAGGGCTCATGAAGGCTTAGGGCCCAATTTATTTGTGGTTGTTGTTCTTGCTTGGAGGAGAACGCACTTGAGGAGGAGAGCACACCTATAGCAGGGAGTTCTTGCAATGGTCAGATTGCTTTGAGGACAGTTTTAGTGGAGAGGCAGCACACAAAAGCACATTGCGGTGCAAGGGTTTCTCCATCATAGCTTTAGGGAGCAAGGGCGCTTCATTTCAATGGATAGAGCAATATTTGAGGAGGGTGCACCATGCTTGGGCGCATCTTTTACTCTTGGACTTGTGTTGCAGGTTGAGACAAGCTGTTATTGTATCAGGTTCATTTGTTTCATGTACTTGTTGTATTCCACCTTCTATTCTCCACATATATATACTTCTATTCCAAATTGGTTTTCCCCAGGGGGGTTTTATCCAGGGTCATGTTGACCAAAAATACTTGTTCATTTCATGCATGCTTAGAATTGTAAATCAGCATTTAGAGTTGTAAAGGTCTAGAGGTAGTGTTATTTGTTTTGAGTATATTGCATGTGCTAACATTGAGATAATAAAACACTTGCAAGGGCACCTCAAAAGGACACTTAACCATCAAAACTGTGAGTAGAAAGTACTTGATTGTTTGCTGTCCTAAAACAGCAGCAAAGGACAGTCACAGAGATTGAAACTTAGAACCCAACAAGAGGTCAAAGACAAACCTATTGGGCAACCTCATAGTACCTCAGAATTTCTACATGGTATCGGAGCCAGTGGTGGCTTAGACTTGCTGATTTTTGAGCATCAAGTGGACAGTTTTGTTGGACAGTTCAGGGCAGTTTTGGGACAGCTTTTTAGCAGATTTTTGGACAGCTTGTTGGCAGTGTTTGTGGACAGCTTGTGGGCAGATTTGTTGGACAGCCTATAGGATTGTTTTGGACCTCTGTTTTTCAGCCTCTTTTCACACTTATTTGGATAGGAGTGAGGCTGATTTGGACAGCCTCTTTTCACACCTGCGTAGACAGGAGTGAGGTTGTGGTGTTACTGCCTCTTTTCACACCTGTGTTGACAGGAGTGAGGCAGTACTCTTGTGTTGTTTTAGCATCAGTTTGAGCTTTATTGGACAACCATGTCGGTGTCCCAGATGCGAGCAAAGGATAGGCTAGATGGAGCTAGCAATTGGTCCCCTTGGAAGACCAGGATCATTTTCATCTTAGAGGACCTCGAACTATGGGATATAGTTGAAACTCACGTTGTTGTTCCTCCTGTTACTGCTCCCATCATGGTGGCAGAGTTCAAGAAGAAGAAGAACAAGGCGAAAAGGACTATTTGTGACAGGGTGACAAACCATGTCATTCCACATTTGACCGGTAAAGACTATGCATTTGAGATATGGGATTGTTTATGCAAGCTTTACTAGAGTTCTAACCAAAACTGGAAGATGGTTCTGCAAGACAGGCTCAGGAGCATTAAGATGCTCGATTCCCGAGTAAGTTACATCAGTCCTTGGCAGATTCACTGAGATCAGAGATGAGCTTCCCGCCATCAGAGAGATAGTGGACCCAGGTTTTTTATGGTGAGGACAGCCTTAAACATCTTTTCCAAACCATGGGGCCCATTCATTCGAGGCATTGTTGCCCGAGAGGTTATGCCTACATGGGAGAGACTTTGGGATGATTTCATTCAGGAGGAGACAAGACTCACCTCAGAGTCCTCAGGACGGCAGCGGATTATAGAGGGTGATGAGGACCTTGCTCTGTGGACTAACAGCAAGAAGAAGACCGGCAGAGGTGCTAGACAGGGTCCCAAGGGAGGGTCCAAACCACAGCAGAGTGACAGTGGGCAGGAGAGAGACATGAGCACAGTGAGATGCTTTGCTTGTGGAAAGATGGATCACTATGTAGGACAGTGTCCCAAGAAGAAGAAGAAGCAACAGCAGGATGATACTGCAGCGACAACAGAGGAGGTTGAGTTCGCAACTCAGTTTGCAAGGGAGTGTGCGTTCGTCAGTTCCTTGTTAGTGATTACACCATCCAGCATTAGGTGGGGAGACAGAGTTAAGGAGGACCTATTGACTCATAGTAGTGATTCAGAGGGAGCTCAGACTCAGTTTTCATGGACACCATCATTAGGGGTGACTGGTCCACCCGAGACACCTTCAGTTTCAGAGTTGTCGAGACAGAGGGTTGGTGCAAGGGCTTCAGAGCATCAGAGATTGATAAGGAGGAGGAGCAGGACACCACAGAGGCTTGAGCCTCACTTGGCTACGGAGACGGAAAGATCAGGTTCTGAATCCACTTTAGGTGGAAGTCACTTGGTGAGAAGCCAAGTTGAGGATCTTGGTGAGATGTCGAGATCCAGATACTCTTGGTGAGATACCAAGAGGAGGAGACTCTTTGTGAGATGCCAAGAGAGTGACTCTTGGTGATATGCCAGAAATAGTGACCGTTGGCGAGATGCCAGGAGGTAGAAATCCTTGGTGGGAGACCAAGGTTGAGATCTTTGGTTTGATACCAAGATCTAGGTGATCTTGGATAGGTGGAGATGCACTTCCATCTATAGATCACGCAGATTGAGCAGTTCTGTGTCAGAGACTACTTTCATTGATCAGGGTACAGCCATACTCACCAAGTATTTGCCAGTAGGAAACCACGTCCACTATAGGAATGATATTGGTGGTGAAGGGCACTTTCCTTGGTAAGAGGGGGTGTTGAGATTTGGATACCTTGGAAAGTGGTCCCCTTGTGTTTGTGAGCCTCTAAACACAAGTGGGAAATATTTTTGTACCATGTACTTTATGTCTAATTTCACTTTGACTTAGGAGATTTAAGTCAAAAGTGAAATTTGGTCATTTTCGCCTAAAATGACTATTAATTCACTTTGTGGGTGAATCGAGGGACATAAAGAGAAACTATAGAAACTTAAGTAAAGTGGGTTTTGAGTTGAGATTCTTTTGGAGAGATCTCAACCATTGATTAGAGATGAGATGGGATGATCTCATCCACCCATATTTTAGGTTTCCTCATGTTTCCTTAAGAGGAGCGCATAGGGCAAGGAGAGGCTCATTCACTTGTATGTTTACCAAGAGAGTTTGGAGAAAAGCAAGAGGATGAGAATGGAAGCATTGGAAGAGGAGAGCTTGGGCGCCTCCTTTCATGGAGGGCTCATGAAGGCTTAAGGCCCAATTTATTTGTGGTTGTTGTTCTTGCTTGGAGGAGGGCGCACTTGAGGAGGAGAGCGCATGTAATGTCCCCAATTTGGGACATCATTACATTGCAGAGGTTTATGATGACCAAAGTAGCCAAATGGATGTTATAGCGAGTACAGGGGTTATTGAGAGGCATTTTGGGATCTGGCTTGCATCATTCACCCCATTTCATCATTATGATCCATTCCGCACAGGTTGGCTTTGGTTTCGTTGCATTCCGATGATTTCCATGATTTTGAATATTTTGAGCTATAAGTTTATTAAATTCACTGAAGAGGTCATTTTGGGCACATTACTTGGACGAACCTCTCAGTGTAATAGCTCATTGGAATCGGGAGGAGCAACACTACAGGATGGGATGGTTAGAAGTGACTTTCAGTGGCCAGGGAAGCCACAAGGAGAGATAAGGCGTTTTTCAGAGGTAAAAAGGTTAATTAATTAATTA
>ML788008.1:516285-541117 GCA_009831015.1 Picea engelmannii
TATTCATTCATTCATGTATGTTTATCATTTGGATATCTGGCTTCTAGCTAGAGGGCCCATCTCTTGGGGGTTTTGAGGGTTTTGATTTAACAAACCCTAGAGGACGATTCGGTGGTGAAAGATTCCACCTAGCTTGTCTCAAGCTTGGTCTCGAAGATGCAATACTCTCCCACACCATTCTAGTTCAGATCCACATCAGTGCAGGAGGGTTCTACACCAGCCACAGGCACAAGAAGAGAAGGAGGGCGCACCATTGGGGGTTTCTAGCAAGGGGGGTGCACCATCCATTGAGGGAGGTTCATTCCAGGTGATTGGCAGGGCTTCTGGAGATTCTAGCACTAGGGTTTTCATTGCAGGCTCGTGGCCATTAGATCTAGTGCATTCCGGTGGATTTTTATGGAGCATTTGATTTATTGGATGCATGGGACGAATTGGAGGAGAGGAGCACACTTCAGAAAGTGATTTCAGCCATTTGGTAGATCAGATCTTCATCATTTCGCTTGGAACTTCACCAGGAAGGTAACCAAGCCCCAATTTATCATTCTAGTGGTTTTGTGGAGCATTTGGAGGCCTCTAGGAGGAGGGCCGAATTATCTAAGGTTTCAAGCATCCAGGGGGGCGCACCATTTCTTGGAGGGAGGCTAGATCCATGACTTTGAGAGGGGTCTTGGAGATTTGAGCACCTGGGTTGTTCTTGCAGTTACCCGATCTACTGTTTGACATCTTCATTAGAGCATTTGGACATCTTTGGCAACAGGGCCGAATTACTAAGGCTATTCAGGGTTTCAGCAAGGCATGGCATCTTCCAGCTTGAGAGTTTGGCACTTCATTCGGTCAGATCTACTCCTGCATCAATCTTCAGGGGATATTCAGCCTTTGGAGGCTTGTAGTCTTCTATTGGAGCATTTTGTAGCAACTCCTATCTTCTATTGTCTTTATTGGAGCCATCTGATGTGCATTCCAGATTGGCATCTCATTATATCGGGTTCTTGCTTATTGTTATGAAATAAAGATCAGATCTACAGTGTTTTGGCTTGTCTATCATCTTATTGATCTTGCATATGGTTGACGTATGTTACATTGCTTATCTTCTTGTCTGTTGCTGCAAACACATATATAACACATCAGTAAACTCTAAGCGCAACCTAAATATTCGCAGTAAGCAAAGTGTTTGACAAAATACCCCAACCAGTAAAGTTTTAAAAGACACCCAAAACCGTGATGTTCCTTGCATCTTAGCTTGGGAACATTACAACGCACCTATAGCAGGGAGGTCTTGCAGTGCTCAGATTGCTTTGAGGACAGTTTCAGTGGAGAGGCAGCACACAAGAGTACATTGTGGTGCAAGGGTTTCTCCATCAGAGCTTCAGGGAGCAAGGGCGCTTCATTTCAGTGGATAGAGCAATATTTGAGGAGGGCGCACCAATGCTTGGGCACATCTTTCACTCTTGGACTTGTGTTGCAGCTTGAGACAAGTTGTTATTGTATCAGATTCAATTGTTTCATGTACTTGTCGTATTCCACCTTCTATTCTCCACATATATATACTTCCATTCCAAATTGGTTTTCCCTGGGGGGGTTTTATCGAGTGTCATGTTGACCAAAAATACTTGTGTTCATTTCATGCATGCTTAGAATTGTAAATCAGCATTTAGAGTTGTAAAGATCTAGAGGTAGTGTTATTTGTTTTGAGTATATTGCATGTGCTAACATTGAGATAATAAAACACTTGCAAGGGCACCTCAAAAGGACACTTACCCATCAAAACTGTGAGCAGAAAGTACTTGACTGTTTGCTGTCCTAAAACAGCAGCAAAGGACAATCACAGAGATTGAAACTTGGAGCCCAACAAGAGGTCAAAGACAGACCTGTTGGGCAGCCTCATAGTACCTCAGAATTTCTACACCAACAACTTGGGTGTGTTACACTAAGAGCCCACAAAGAAATAAAGAGACGGAAATCTATCTTCTTTCTTCCACGTGATTATGTAGACCCTCAATGGATTGATTAGTCACCTCTTTCAATTCTCTTAAGGAATCCCTGTCAAAGCACAATTACAATAATCTAATACCAAGAAAATCAAACATTATAGTAGACAATCCACAGTGACACAAGAGAATTGAGTTCCAAAATATGGCATTATAATCTCACAAAGTTTCAACAACAATGAAATGAGAGGAGGGGCCAGCCTTATATAGTTTTTATTGTAACAACTAGTTTCTACCTCCCTCATAAAATAATAATTTTCTTGGTTTGCTCATCCACAATTGGTTGGAGTCTAAACCCATGAATAATATTTTTAATTACATAGCTCCATAATAAAATTGGGATAAAATCCCCTTTAGAATAATTGACAATTGACAATGTCCACATGAGAGGTGCACTCCACCAAGAGAAGAAGTCGTGTGACCTTGAAGAGAACTTGATTCGGTGGAGGAGATAAGTTTAGGGACATTTTTCCCTTGAAGAATGAGCATAACAGCTATAATTTATCCACATTGACCTTTCCTTACTCCAACAGCTAGTTTGACTATTCAAATCCATAAATGAGGAGTTACAATTTGTCCCAAGGGGGACGATTTGGTCATTTAGTGACTTAATTAATTATTTTGATTGTGGAGAGAGCATCTTTGACTTGCTAAAAATTCTCCCAAGGCTAGTAGACCCCCAATGTTCCATTTCCTTGACCATTTGACTTGGAAGAAGTGCCCAACGATTTTTTAGAAGGATTGGGACGATTTTTCTTTGGGAGGCAATATCTCCCTCAATATTTCATCAATCAAAATATTACCAGATGGGTTTTGCTCATGAATTTTTTATTATCGTTTTGAACCCATGTATTTTTTCCTCAAGGGACCACTGCATTGGAATCTGTGAACTGCCTCAAAAGATGTGCAATGATGAAAACTTTGTGAGACATCTATGTTGAGAACAAAAATGATAATGCACCATCACCAAGGGATGCCTACATACTCAATAGAAAATAACCATGTGGGAAGACATAGGTGTCCATGACATGGACCAGACTAGGCCCCACAAAGTTCAAACTACAATCACCCCTACATAAGACATGTAGCTCCAGACAATCTTGTGTCCCAATAGATCCATGCCAAGGCCTCCAATCCTATCTAGGACGAAAGACAATGAGACGAGGACTAAGGGGACTGATCATGGTCGGACCAAGTCTGGGAGTCCATTACAAAATCATCCACTATGGTTTACATGGCTTTTTATCTGCATCTTGGGATTACAATGGTGTAGCCAAGTGAAAATATAGGGTACCTCCTGGAGAGGTAATAAGACAAATGCTAGAAACGTGTCTCAAGCTTAGTTTTTAGAATCGGTCCAAGTTGATATGGACCCAGAAAATTGGCTGAGCGGATAGCGGGCCGAATCAAACTAGCCATCAAATTGGTTCGGTGACCGTTTTGGTGTACCGAACTGGCCGAGTCAAAGAATGAATCGGTCGGTTCAGCACCAAACCGATCAAACTGGCCAAATCCATGCCTACTCGATCGGTTCGTTTGATGTGCTTGATGGTTGATATGAGCGGAAATGGAAAGTGTATGGAGGGGCACAAAAGAAGAGCACACTTTCTCAACTGTACATATTTTGTTTACTCTTCATATTACATGAATACACAATTATAGTAAAAATGGGTGCATTAGACATTGAGGATAAGTGTTATCTAGAGGACAAAAATAATACTAAGAGGTTAAAATGATCTATGTTTTGTGACATAACTTTGTGCACATGAAGTTGCCAAATATACATGGCTAACAATATAATGGTTCATGTGCCTAAACTAGATAACTGCCAGTTATGTCACACCAATTGTATATATGCATATGTGCACGCACTCTACTTTTGTATGGTGAATAAATGTGAACACATGCAGATACATATTCCTTGTTTCTAGAGATATATGCACATATTAGTATATTACTGGCCTTTTCTTTAAAAACATTGTACATGTAACATAAGGTAGTATATTTTAAAGTTTATAATGGAATTCTTAATTTCTTTTTTTGTGCTTATTATTCTTGCTACAAAACAAAAATGTTACAAAAGGAAAAAATCATACACTTCAAGAAATGTCCTTAAGATATTACTAATTGATTCTAAAGGATGCTGGATGATTGGTGACATCAAAGTGCATTATCAAAAAATTGTAATCACTACCTTTTGTTTTGAAAACCATCTTCACTGTAGCATCTTTATGGATTTCAAATGATAATAATAAGTACTCTGTGTAATAATTGATGATGACAACATCTTGCATAAGTAAACCATTAATGCAGGTTATTGAAACACATACTTGATGGTTAGCTTATTTTCTGTAACTAACATGTATGTGATACCTTATTCAGTCTCACTGGAAAAACAGGTGTTCTGAATGAAGTTTTAGGTTGCTGAGTAAATGACAATGTTGTTGGGATTGTATGATGAACTAGGGTGTAAATGAGAGTAGTATGCATATATTAGTTGGTTTGTCATCCTTGGAGACATGGGTATGCCTACTTTGTTGGTTTCAAAGAAAAGATATTTTGGGATACAAATGATTTGTTTTAGAGAAGTACGCTTGAACTCTCTGCCAACTGGCTGGTGCTTTTGGCATTCTTCTGTTCCTTCCCAGCTCATGATATACATTTCAAGAGTACAGAAAAACTTTGCATATTTTGTCTCTACTGGTTTGGAATCATGGTTTGAAAGCTTTAATATAATTTTTTTCATTAAAATTTAATTATTTAATGTATTTGACTGAACCAAGTCATTGAAATCAGACCAGTCCAAGTCGATCCGAGTCCGAGTCAATGCCCGAGTTGATAGGTGACCGAGTCGATGTCCGGTTCCGAGTTTAAAAACTATGGTCTCAAGTTTCCAACACAAACAGAAAATAAAACATGAGCTCATATCTCTACTATAAAATATTTTACCAGTTACAAAAGGGCAATTTGAATTTCATATAAATCTTCAAAATATATGCAGAAATGGCAAGTTGGCATACACACTTCAAAATATATTTCTGAACTTACGTTGAAAGATAAGATAACACCAGGTTCTAGTACAGCGCCTTCCTTAACAACAGCCCCATCACAAACAATGGCATCTCTCAGATTTGCATTGTCATGGATTGTCACGTTATTCCAAATGTAACAACCTTGTATATGAACATTGCCACCAATAGTGCACCCTTGCCCAATAACAGAGTCTGTGATAGTGCAACAATCACCAATGCTTGTACCCTCTCCAAGAAGAGTTGTTCCACCAATTATTGCAGAGCGTGATTGCACCACACCTGGAAAATATATTATGTATCAAGTCATCATGGGGAAGTGAGCCATTGCAAAACAAGGGATACAAAGAAGTAACTGGAAGTTATCACCAGATAAATGCAATCTTAAAACACACTCACAGCAGACTTAATTTGCCCTTTTTCTGCAACGAAGTTTGAATTCAACAATGAGATAAAATAAATACACGTCACTTTATAAAGCCTTCTTCAATCAGATAATCATGTTCCTTTTTAGATTAGAATTTCAAAGGTGATTTTACAAATCAATTGTACAAAAGATTATCATAGTACTTGAAAATAATAGATTTTAGACATATTTCCTGAAAGCCATGTACCTTTTCTGGAATAATAGCCTTGAAATCGTAAGAATATAATCATAAGGTGTATTGTTAAGACTCTCAACCCTTTTAGTACAATGAATTTTGAGATGTGATAGAGAAGGTATATACTGTATTATATAAAAAAACATGTGGAAAAGGTAAATAGGGTTAAATTCCTGATAGCATCAATGACAATATTGCTACCATGAGAATATGGAAAGGTGTGAGGCCACCTGACCAAACTTAACATCTATGATGATTTGTTCTCCCACTTTTCCTCCACCCTTGCAGGGGCGAACCGGCCACTTTTGTGAGATTTGAACCCTTGTAGGGGCTTAAGACAATACCCCACTTTCACCAACCTGGTTAACCTCTTGTGCCTAAATATTTCCATTAATATTAAAATAAATCATATTTATTACATTTTCCTAGAATTATACTACACAAAACTAATTCTCCCACTTGAGGAGCACCAAAAATAACTTAATGCTAAAAGAGCTGCCAAAAAATAAAGAAAATATATTTCTACTGCTAATGAGTTCCTCCCTGGAAAAATTCTGAACAATCCTTCATCATATGAAGCCATCTATCAAAGATCTTAACAAAAACACTTCACTTGAGACAGGATCATTTTAGTTTTAGATGCCCCTTCTACTATGAGATTTGTGACAGATTTCTTTGCTTGTCCAGGAAGTTAAGAGGCTCGCTAAGGATCTTGATACACTGCAATCCCTAGAGAGATCTTGTCTTGTTCATTCAGGTAGCCCTTCATCATAAACAAAAGATTCTTAACATAAATCTAACAATATTTGTTGCCAAATGTTGATTTCATCCCACAGCCAACATCAAAACGTAAAACAGTAAAAGACGAATTGAAAATGTTACCTCCATGAGGGTTGTTAGCCAATAGTGGTTTCCAGAGCCAATAGTGGTTTCCAGGGCCTCATCCAACAAAAAAACATACTCTGATCTCTCTCTTCCTCTATTTGGCCTAGAATCGTAGGGGTGATTGTCCACAGCTTTGAAACTAGCATGACATTTTGACCTACATTGCCTCTACACCATTGTTTTTTTCTTTTTTCTTTTCTCAATTCCCTCACCTCTTCTACAATTTGATGTGACTTTGGTCATGGATTTGTTTTACTCTATTTTCTTCTCTCTCTTTATTCTCTTTTCTCCTAGCATTTAGTTTAGAGACACAATAGGTGTTGATGATTGCAACTATGTGAGACATTCTCCAACTTACAAACTTGAGAGAAAGCCCCCGAGAGGGGCATGTGGTTCCTATCTAAGACAAAGCAGGAACGTAGAGATGGCCTCCTCCTTACACAGAGTTGAGAAGAACTCCAGATGATTCTCCTGTGTAACGCAGTGAGAAAGGAGATCTGCAGAGTTGGACGTGCCTATGGCTGAGCACAAGGTGAACATGTGAAATCCCAAAGTGTTGGGTGCATCGTCATGAGAACAGAAATGAAGATGATGTATTAGCCTCCTCTGAGCAGAAGAGTTGACGAGAAACTCCAGATGACTCTCATGTGTAATGCAGTGGGAAAGAAGATCTATTGAGTGGACGTGCTTGTGGACGAGAACAGGTGAACGTGATCCTAGTGGCTGAGCACTAGTGAAGAAGTGGTTCTTCTGTGTAATGCAGTGAGCCAGAGATATGGACATCCCTATGGATGTGCCCCTAGTGGATGAGCACTAGTGGGTGTATAAGATCCCTTGCTATATTGTTCAAGATCACTAGTTGCCTGTAACCCTAATTGTAATGTAAAGGGTACAGGTCGGCCCCATCTTAATGTGACTGGTAATTAATGTAAAAGATAATTAATCTGGTTAATATTAATTATATTGTGAGCTAGTGAGGTCGGCCTTGTTGTGCCAATAGATACTTCAGTTGACAGGTTCAATCTAGTATAAGTAAAGGTAAATTCCCCATTGAGGAATCATATCTTGTGTGTGAGTTTGGAAATTTCAGCAAGTACACCTTCTTGGGAGAAGTGCGCACCTCTCTTGGGCACTAGTCTTCTAGGGTTTAAGCACCCTCTTGTGTGCTAGGTTTTCTTGGTGGTGAAGGTCCTTTTCTTGAAGAATATAGCAAAGGAATTGGCTGGGTTTTCTTCCCTTGTTGAGAAGGGTTCCCCAGGATACTTCTTGTGTTCTTGTGCATGGTGCTTCTTCTTGTGATCTTGGTTGCTGCAACATTAATGGTTATCAAATGCTAAAATGGAATGAATTTCATGCTTAACCATTCTCATTAAAAAATCAACAATAGGCACCAGACTCCTTTCTTCATCTTATTATGATGGATTCTATCTGATCCCGTTGAACCATTTTGGTCATACTTGGACGACAACAACCACCCAAATTTGCAAGGATTCAAAATTCATGGGTTTGCAGGTCATGGGCATCTAAAGACTAATTTCGTCAACCTGTAATTGCATTTTGTCTATGATCTTCATATTCCCTTGTGTCTGCAATTTCGTGCCCCCTCCCATACAAAATTTCTTTGCATTTTCTCACACCTTCCATCTGCTATTCATATCTATAGATGTGTCATCCTCTCATGATAGGATTGTAAGAGATTATTGAGAGCCTCCCATCAGATTTCAAGGGTTTCTTTTTCCCCCTCAGAGGTAACTACTTCTAGAGCCACCCTCTCATGGGTGTGGTATTGTTGCTTACATAAGCTCTCTTGCTCATATCCTCCGAACTAAGACTATTTCTTCCAATTCTCCTTAAGATATATGATGATCTTGCCTCAAATCGCTCCTTAGTTCTTTCAGATGCCTCAACCATGGTATATCAGCTCCTTTTCCTTACACCTCAAATGACACATGCACTTGCAGATGGTACGCTATGCTTTCATTGCACACGGTCATGGTACTTTGGTTTAGATTGCTTTACTTCAATGGTTGTGCTATGTTCTCATGTATGGGTTTGATACTTAGACATGGTGTTATAACTTCTAAGCTAGTTGTGAACGTGATAAACACTAATGTGTGATATAATAGCACTTCATAACATTAACAATTTTACTATTTTCCTCGTCATACCATGGGGGATATAATTATCCTTTAGATAAGTGTCATCACGTCTTGGGTCAAGTTGTACCACTAGGGATCTAGTTAAGGTAGCATGTCTCATATCCCTAAGCATACTTAACACTTTACATCTTCCCCTTTCACTTCCATTTCATTCATAGAAAGTTATTCCCTCTCATGTTTAACTTGTCAATTGTCATTAAGCAAGGTCCAGCAAAGCAAATGGAGACTCTATTGTATAAAATCCTAAGTCAAATAAATCCCAAAGGCTCGAGGTGAAGAGCAGATAAAAAAGTAAAACAATAATGCTAGAGCTATGCCACCTCACTAAAAGGCCCTTACCCCTAAGTCTTATGCTTATAAAGAAAGGCCTAAGAAATCAAAGAAAGAAATAAAGGAAAATGTTAAAGGTGTTGAATTTTCACTATGTTAGGCTCAAGCATCAGGTTTATTTCAATATTAGCTTTTACTTGAACCATAAAAAAATGCAACTACACCATTCACAATTGCTGCAATAACCAAGATCACAAGAAGAAATACCATGCACAAAAACACAAGAAATATCTTGGGAACCCCTTCTCAGCAAGGGAAGAAAACCCAGCCAATCCTTTGTTATATTCTCAAGAGAAAGACCTCCCACACCATAGACGTAGCACACAAAAGGGTGCTCTCAAAAACCAAGAAGGCTAGCGCCCAAGAGAGGTGCGCACTTCAGCCCTAGAACTTGTACTTGCTGAAATTTCCAAAATCACATGTGTGTTGTGTTTCCTCAAAATGGGGAAATCACCTTTATTTATACTAGATTGGACACATCAAAAATGGTGTCTATTGGCACAACAAGGCCAACCTCAATAACTCAAAATATAATTAATAATTACCATATTAATTATCTTTTACATTAATTATCTTTCACTTTATGGTGGGGCCGACCTGTACCCTTTACATAACAATTAGGGTTACATGTAAATCTAACTCTTAGACAATATAGCAAGGGATCTCACACACCCACTAGTGCTCAGCGACTAGGGGCACGTCCACCTCTGCTCAGCCACAGGGACGTCCAACTCAACAGATCTCTATCTCACTGAGTCTCACAAGAGAATCATCTGGACACACACTCACTAGTGCTCAACCACTAGGATCACGTCCACCTGTGCTCAGCCACAGGGACGTCCTACTTAACAGATCTCTATCTCACTGAGTCTCACGAGAGAATCATCTGGAGTACCACATCGTCTCAACTCTCTACACAGAGGAGGACAGTAAACCCATCACATGGGCTCCTTCACCCCTCACAGGGGTACACATCGTTTCATCTCAAACGACACACCCATCTCATGGGCATCTTCCCTACACAGGGGCACACAGCGTTCCATCTCCATTTCAGAGAAGAACGACACACCCATCTCATGGGCCCACCCAACTGATGGGCTCTCTCACAAGACGACTCACTCAGATTGTGTCTTGGAGGATGCCTCACGTAGCTGTAATCATCAACAAAAGGGGTAGTAAAATAAAGTGTCAAGGTGGTAACTTTAAGCTAAATGCTCCCTTTTAAAGGCTTACATATGGAATTAATGAAGATTTCTAGCTCTTAAAAGCTAGTTGGACAAGACAAAAGACCTTCACATCATCATACATGACTTTGAGGGTCAATACATGAAATTTACCTTTGCCTTTCCATAAGTTATCCATCTTATCACCTACCTCTGACTTAATGATCTAGGAAAGACCTCTTGTCTTAGGAATTGTCACATGTAATATGGGTTAAGGTTGTCCTCCCATGGTAAAACTTAGGCAAATTCTAAAATTACCTAATGTTATGATGTCGCTAGAGGAATCACTTGTGTGCATCACCAAATGACTTGTAAAGAGATTAGACCCATAACTATAATTGGGCGCCTTGCATTGGGATCCATGTACATGCATCGGGGGTAGCATTTATGCCTTGGGATCTATGTATCATGCCTTCATATTCATGTACTTGCCTTCGGATCCATGACAGCATTGTGATCCGTGATATTGCCTAGAGATCTTTGTACTTGCATTGGGATCCATGTCATTTTTCTTGGAATCTATGACACCACATTGGGATACGTGTCATTGCATTAGGATATGTGACAATGCATGGGATGATGACAAGGACTCCACATCATCATCATCACGTGCCACATGGACCATTCCTTGAGGACACACTTGCTCGTTTGGATCATTTCTAGAGGTTGTTGAGGTGGTTAGAGAACATATTTTGAGGGCGAATAGCTTCAAGGGAAGTTATCTTTTGATAGAGTGCCCAGAATTCCACCAAATCAACACCATTAGATGCAAAATGTTTGTAGGATTTCTAAAATGTGGTCATAATAGAAAATCGGGATAAAACTAACATAGTTATGGCGTTTCTAAATCTGTCGTGGGAAAAATATCGTCACATTTTGACCACTCAATGTCCCACTTGATTCCATGCATGTGGGTTCTTAAAGCATCGTGTGGAGTTGAAGTCGTTATTTCATGATATATTATTTTATTTGTCTGAAGTTGTTTTAGACCATAGTATTGAGGGCGCCTCTTGTATTTTCCCATGATTTTGCTGGAGCACCTTGTATTAGCTCATGGTTTTGTATTTGCACACGGTTTTCAACCATGGTTTGTGAGAGACCTCATCTATATAAGAGAGGCCTCTTCTTCATTATAACTTGGCTGGAGAATAACTGAAAGAGACTGGTCTAGCTTTGCCTCTATTGTGAATCCTATCTATTCTTAAGTGTGTGTATTCAAGGTTACAGTAGAAGACTATTGTTATTTTGCAGGCATGTTGGAGGAAGGAGCTACTACAAGGCCATAGATGGGCACTATTACTGCTCAAATTGTACTTAATAATGAAATCCCTAATCGACAAGGTACAACTCAAGGGAAATTGTTAGGACGGTCACCACTATCACCTCGGTAACCTATCCTCTGCACTTTAGGCCGGCTCTCCTCCGGCTTAAGCAGGGTATCCCTAGTAGGATTACTAAGACCAAACAATGAAGCACAAGGTGACGCTGAGAGTAGCCTTAGTAAAACGAAGTTTTGGGGGTTTTAGGGTTTTACAATAAGTGATGGAAGGAGATGGAGATCAATGCCAAATCCAACTAGGGAAATTGGGCATCAGCAAGAGCACAGCAGAACTGAAACTTTATTATTTATATGATAGATTTGATTTGCTTGTTTTGGCCCTGTATGTAGATGATCTGGTTCTTACAGGTAGTTCTAAGAAGCCCATTTCATGGGGCAAGAAGAAGTTGGCAAGTGAATATGATATAAAGGACATTGGCCTTATGCATTACTTTTTGGATCTAAGGGTTTGGCAAGGTGTAAGTGAAGTCTTTCTTGGGCAAGGGAAGTACACAAGGGACATTGCAGAGAATTCAAACGCTAGACTACAAACCCTTGGCCACTCCTATGGTGCCAAATCTGAACTTATCTACTGATTTAGATTCTGATTTAGTAGATCCAACCTACAACTTTGTATCATCAGTTGATTGGTTCCCTTCTGTATCTTGTGAGTACAAGGCATGATATTTGTTTTACATTGAATACTTTGAGCCAGTTCATGGTTGAACCAAAGCATTACAAGGTTGCAAGGCTGCCAAACTGTACTTAGATATCTCAAGGGCACAATTCATTATGGCATGAGTTATGTGGGAAATGGAGAGTTGCTGTTACATGGATTTGTAGATTCAGATTGGGAAGGTGATGCAAGCACAAGAAAGAGTACTTTCTGTTGATGCTTCAGCTTCAGAACAGGTATGATTTCTTGGTTCAACGAGAGGCATGCAATAGTGCACTGAGTTCAGCTGCTTGTTGTGAGGCCATTTGGCTTCACAAGTTGTTGCAGAGTTGATCAATCAGATGTTGGAGCCCTTGGTTGTCTACTATGAGAATCAAAGTTGCATCAGGCTCTCTGAAAATCCAGTGTTTCATGATCGCTCCAAGAACATAGATATCTGATATCATAGGACTCTTCTTCATGTTATACACAATACAACACTAGCTTTTTTCCTAACTATCCACGGTTGTGTTTCTCATCCCGTAACCTTTTCCTATGATCTTTCTTAATATGACCCAATTAACCACAATAATAACACTCCACATTCTTTGTTGATTTACCTAAACAGAGGGCTTCTTGTTGCTATGATTATTTCCCTCCTGCTTATGCTTCCCTTTGCCTTTAATCTTTTGCTACAAAGGCACTCTCGAATGCTCCATTAGTACACTTATGAATTGCTTTCTGCATCAATTCAGAATGTTTTTCGTAGCTTTTCAAATGTGATGTCAATTGATATTGAAGTGACATGAGGGCCATGAGTTGTTATAGCTTTGAATTGACATCACATTTGAGAAGCTATGCAGTTAGTTATTATAAAAGAACCAATTTGCAATAGGCAGAGAAGAAGATGCAGAAGATCTTGTTGTAATTACTTTGATGAGGCTGCCTCCCTCTTTTGTAACCCTGAATCTCACTTCAATATCAATTGACATCACATTTGAAAAGCTATGTCAATTCAAATGAGGGCCATGAGTTGTTATAGGGTTTTAGGGTAAACACAAGAGAAAAGTAAAATCCTTCTCCCTCAACATTTCCCATTATTCGTTCATTTCTATGTTCGAGTTTGGACTCTTTGGAGTGGGCAATGTATCTTCTTGCTGGTTTTGGAGGAACGCAAACTTGTGAGAACTTGGAGGAGAGGTTGAAGGCCACCATAGTCACATTCTACTGCTACTAATAGTTCAAGAGTTGAATATGTAAGCCCATTCTTTGTAGTTTTTTGTATTTGCTTGTGTTGTTTGTTTGTCAGTTTGTTTTCTTCTCCTACTCTTTTCTATTCCTTCTTCTCCCCCATTCTATTGTAGGTGAAAATGGTATTCTTTTGTTCTTTATTCCCACGATGTTAGTGGGCAATAGGCATGAGGGGGAAGAAGGTTTTGAAGGGGATGAAGTGGAAGAAGATGAATGTGGCAACGAAGGTAGAACTAAAACTTGCACAACACCCTTGTGGAAGTATGTGATAAAACTTGAAGATGGGAGACGGGGTAGAAGTTAGAACCACTAAATTTATATGTAGCCATGGTTGTCATAATGGAAAACCTTCCTCCAATTCATATACGCATGTAATGAGGCATTTTTGTGGGACACTACAAACTAATGATAATAAGGGGCCCATTGGAATCACAATTTGCAGTAATATATCAAAGGTAGATAGAAAAAAATACATCAATCCACGCATCATCTAGATTTGGTTGCCCCACGTATGGATCCTCTAGTGCTATTACAACCTTGCATGCAAGTGGTGGAAATGGAACTAAAAGAACAATAGTAGATTTCCTCAATATTGGTGTTAGGGATGAGGTGGATGTGAAAGTGTTATAGTTTCTCTATGCATGTGGTGTACCATTCAATGTTCTTCGTTCCCCCTATTGGCATGAAATGGTTATGGCCATGAACAAGGCCCATCAATGATGCAAGGGCCCCTAGTATGAGAGAGCTAGAAATGTGTTACTAGACAAGGAAAGAGCCAAAATCCAAAGAGAACTTGTGTTGTTTACAGATGAGTGGGCAACAATGGGGTATCCATTGTATGTAACAGTTGGACAGAAGTTAGAAACAAACATTTGATAAATTCTCTTGGTGTGTTGGCGAGTGGTGCAGTGTTTCGTGTAGTGCATGACTCTTCATCAATTGTCACATGTGCTCAAAACATTTTAGACCTCACACTAAGAACCATTAATGAAGTTTGTTCGTCTAATGTGATTCAAATAATTGTTGATACTGCAACTAACTATAAGGGAGCAAGAAATATCATTGAGCAACCACATCCTCACATCTTTTGGTTTGGGTGTTTGGTGCAAACATTGAATCTTTTGATGCATGAGATTATTAAGCATAAAGAGTGTGGATCAATTAATGACTTGTACAAAAGAGGGAAGAGACTCATCAAATTCATCATCAGGCATACAAAGGTCCACTTTATGTATGGCACTTACTCCAAAGTTGCAACTACTTAAGACAAGCCTATTGAAGTTAAGACAAGCCTTAGTCAGTATGGTTATGTGTGATGACTTGAACGACTTCAGTATCATAGAGATAGTGGTAACATAGCAAGGGATTGTTCTTAATGGTCATTTTTGGTCAAAGGTTCGCTATGTTTTACAGTTCTCCAAGCCAATGTACAACATGATTCAGTTTGCCAATGGAGAGGTGTATGAGCAAATGCGCAGCATGCTAAGCCAAATTAAGGACATTGTTGAGCCCAAAGACATGAATTTATATAATCATATCCGTATGAAGGCGGAAAAACAATGGGAAAAACTAAATATTCCATTGCATGCCTTGGCATGTGTGCTTACAACTAAATATTATCATGCATCATGGTTGAAAGCGCCACCAGCCGGTGGTGGGGTGCAGAGGAAATCACATCAAGATCTAATGTTTCAACCTGGTTATATGCAGGTGTTAGACAACTCATCCCTACATGGAGCGGGATACAATATGGCAATTATTAAGCCATTACATCAGTGGCAACCATGCCTTTGGCCATGTCCATGCAATTAGAGATCAAGTGAAAATGTCTTCTCTAGAGTGGTGGAACATGCAAGGCAACTATCCCACAACGACAATGTTTGGAAATATTGATGCTTTCAAAGGTTGTGAACACTTCTTCCAGAAAGAGGTGTTGGAGCACCTAAAGTTTCATCCACTATGACAGCAGAAACAAGTTGAATGTAAACCCATCAGAGAGCTTGGTTTATGTGCATTACAACTTGCAATTGATGTCCCATTATAGTGAGAACTCAAGGATTGATAGATCATATAAGACTTGAGACAACAATCTAGAAGAGGATAATTTGGAGGATGAAGTATTGGTTATGGAGCACTTGGACACTGCTCTTTTTTATGATGATGATTATGGTGAGATACCACCCCTATTAACTACCATGGTCACCCTAACGAAGTCTCCAACAATAGGAGCTTCATTTCCAAGTTCACCTTTAATGATATCTCTAAGGCCACTACCACAACCATGTGGGGAACGTGGAGGTCTTGATGGTGCCAAGAGGAAGGAAAAGTAGATAGCTCAGACAATAGTTCTTTCTCTTTTTTCACTACTTCATTTGCAATAGACTTCAACTCGGTTTAGTGTTTCAGTCTTCAATCTTTAGAGTTCATTTAAATTAGAACTTATGCAGATGCCCTATTTTGTAAACACATCTCATTGGCCATGTAACATGTTGGTGGATAACCTATTTCGTTCAATAAATTCATGGTCAATTTCCTATTATATCGTTTCATAGATGGTTGATGCTTGATGCTTGATGCTTGATGCTTGATGCTTGATCATTAATCTACTACGGATGGCATTTCTAACTTCATAATAATGTAGTATTCGTCTACAAGTAGCACAAATATGCATTTTTTGATATTTTATGAAACTAATTTGGCATTTTGCATGTTTTTTAATATATGCACTATAAATTATAACATATGAAATGTCGACAGGGAGACCATAGGTCACAAGTTCAAATCCAATTGAATCCCTAGGGTAACAAACCACTATTGTGGACGGCAGTTCAGTCATTGTTTACCTGGATATTCCAAGGAACAAGGAGGGATCTTGCAAGGTTTTCCTTGGAAAAAAATTAAAATATACAAAATATATCTATTATATCTATTATATGAAAAATGCTCTAGGGCTAGCCCAAGGGGTTATCTCAATCGGTTGTCACGTGTCACCAATTTGGCTATTCCTATGCGGGCAGGTACCCTATTCAAATCCCCCTCGTTAGGCACACTCGTCTACACCGACAAGTTTACCAAGGATGCCAAGGGAAGCATCCCTTAGGTTTCTCGCGAGGTTATCCTTGAAAAAAAATTGCTCTTAGGATGCTTTGTTCCTAGGGTTTTTGGGAAAATGGCACTCCTGCTCCCACTCACACTTTGCTCTGTGCTTTGGCATCCTTGATCCCAAAAATCTTTCAATTTCAACAAGTGTTCCGAAATTGAATCACCCTCTTCCATCTTCAATGAAAACAACAATCCAAGGTAAAGATTCCTACCTTCATTAGAAATCCAATGCATCTCTTGCAACCTTGGCCAAACTATGAAGGTGTTATCCCTTGAGATGTTCTAGATTGTCATTGGAACAATGCCGAGGCACCCCAGGAGCTAAAACTTGGGATGACTTAAAGCCAAATGTGCAGTAAGGTAAATTATGCAAAATTTTGTTAAGTTTTTCTCTCTCTTTCTCAAAACTCTTGGCCCTCAAACAATCTCAGCTCAAATGATAAAAACTCTCAACCCCAAGAGGCATATGTCCACGAGTGTTTCAAACAATTAAGAATTAAAAGTGAGTGAAATGGTGAATTAGAAGAAAAACAATATAAACATACAAGGCACTGCTGAGAATTAATCTTGTAGCTTATGGAAAAAGAATAACATGTTGAGCAATTACAAATTCAGCAATTCTAAAAAGTGTATGCAGATCAAAGAAAACATGCTTCAAAGAATTATACATCCTCATACATTCAAATACATAGAGGTACCCTCTGCATATCATTTAAATGTATAAAGAAATGACAAGAAATGGCCATTTGTTAAGAGGAAATCACTTCTATGCCATGACTATACATCACACAGTAACATTGAATATGTTCCATAACCTGTTGCTTGAGCTTTTCTTAATCGGATATGATACAAGAAGCGAAAATGGGAGAGGTGGCTTTACAAGAACACAGACACAAAAAGAAAAGGAATTACAAACTGAAACATAACACAGGGGGTGAATCTCTTGGTGCTTGATGTTTTCACCATCTGTCTATGCTTGTGTTATGTTGATCTAACAGATTTGAGTCTAAGACACTCTTAAATTCCCCAAAGTGTCGACCCTCGAAAATGAGCCTCTTTTTTTTATCTTTACGCTAAACTTCAAAACTGCTTCTTCAAACCAATTATTGCTTCTTGGATTTGTTTACTGCTTCTTTATCTTGAGAAAACCACTATTGCTTTGGTTTAGAAAATATTTACAAATGGCAAAAAGATTATGACAAAACGATTCTCCTCAAAATTTGCTTGATTCATACTTTTTCACCAGGCCCGCCTTGTGTTACTTGATTCTCCTTCTTTTCCTGAAGGGAGCTTGAGGAATTGGCACATGCGATGCCATGTTTTTCCCATGGGATAATCAATCCTATTCATGTTCCTTACCATCTCATCTAGGTTGGTATACCTTTCATATGATGGTTGTGGCAAGTTTTTGAAAACTCTCTTCAATGGGTGCAAGATTTTAAAATCTCCTGCCAACATTTCCATGATGTATTGCCCTAATTAAGCCCCAGTCAATTTATTGAACCGGTTGTCATCATTCCTTTTTTGGTCCAGCAACTCTAAATACCTCTCATGTGAGATGAAATCCCCACTTCCTTCCCAAGGTGGTGGCAATCCAAGGGCGATGAGGTCTTTGAAGATCCTTTTGAAGAATGACGCTTCTCCTATTATCTCATGCAGCCTACTTTCATCATTTTTTAGTTGCCTCCTTTTAGTGAGGAGTTTCTTACCATCAATGATAATACAAGTTCTATCATTAACATCCAGTTCTTTGAGCTGCTCTTTGGTTCTGCTATTCAAGAATTTAATAATCTTATTGGCTAGATCAGGTTGATTCTCTAATTCGGACTTTACCCGGACTATATCTGCTTTGACTGACTTTATTAGCTCCAACTCATCTCCCATCAAAGAAAAGTGTGCCCAATTATTTGTTATCAGAGTGCCTATTTGATCCCAGATTACATGTTTGGATGCTTTCAAGGCGGACCTCCCTGTCACCCTATTCTGAAGTTTTTCCACTTCATTCAGAGCTTCATTTTTATTTGTATTTAATTGAGACAAGAGCACTTCCCTACTCTTGGCTTTCTCTTCTAGCTCTACAATCTTAGCACTTTTGTTCTTCAGTTGAGATTTCAACGTGCCTAATTCTATTTCCTTCACACTGAGATCATACATTACCTTAGCCAAACCCTTTATTGGATCGACAGCATCAACCTATTCTTTTCCTCGCCTCGAAGCTTGAACAGAATGACTCTGTTGACTCTTGAGAATTTTATTTTTTGTTCGCAACTTTTCAACTCCGTTTTGTAGCGGAGTGTTGCTTTTCTGACTTTCCTATAGTTGGAGGAACAGTGGTTACTTTTCCTCACGACTAGCCTGTACTTCTGGCGTTTGCACATGCTGAGCTTTAGGAATATTCAACTTCTTCTTCAGCACCTTGATTTCAATGTCTTTTTCTTTTACTAGGTCTCCCCTAACAGTGGGATCTTTAGGATCAATCCCCAATGCTATTATCTTTCTTTCAAGCTCTACCACCCCTGTCTGATTTTCCTTGGTGGCTATTTTTTCTTGCTTCGGCTGCTTGTGAATTTTGATTGCACATTCCTTCATCTTCCTCTCACTAGCAGAGGACTACAAGACTCCCTTGTACAACATCTCACTTGCTTGCTGATGAAAGTCAATTAGATCAGGAGACTGGATTTTACCTGTTTTAAGCTTGACCTGGATTACTTTATAATTTGTTGGAGAGAGAGGCTCTACTACTTTTGATTCTAGCAGAGCCAGATTGAAAATACCCTCTTGATAGTCTACTGTCGTCAGTAACTTGGTCTGTGGAGCCTCCCCTCCTCCTATTGGGGGATACAGTTCCTTTTGAATTTCTTTGTTATATGTCTTTATATCAAGGTAATGCGAAAACACAGTGGGTGGCTTCCCTACTACTCCACCACTGGTAGTAGCTTGCTTAAGAAATCCAGTTGATAGTAAGGCCGAGGGAAAATGCTCACTAGTTAGAGGTGGCCCTTCAGGTTCACCCTCTCCTTGAGTTATTTGTAATACATTTTTCCCTTTATCTAAGAATTATACTAGACTGTCTTCTTCTTCTTCTTCAGCTTCTTTAGGCTTCGTGTTTCATTGCTCGTCTAACTTAAATCCTGATTGAGCCTTTGATAGGGGTCGTTTCAGAATTTTAGTAGCTTGGACTGAGCTGGCCTGTGATGATAATGCCATTAAGCTAGGGGCCTCACTTTCCAAGATTTCCCTAAATTCCTCCCAAGCTTCTAGATTGGTAGTCCTTTCTATCACTCCTTTTGATTCATGCTTGTAAGTTGGCTTTCTAGCAGCAATCACACCATGAGGATCATATACCCAACTGCTTTCTTTTTCGAAGTCAAATTGTCTTAATATTTCTTTAGCTTTAGAAAAAGATATTCTTTGATGTACCAGGAAAGATCCAACCTCTTATGGCAGAGTAAAAGTGATTGACTTTCTGTGTTGAGCAAATAAGAGGTGATCAGTTGTCAATATCTCTTTGACATATTCTAGAGCCAATATCCTAGGTGTTAGGAAAGAGGGAAGCTTAAGTGGTTCTTGCTCAAAACCGTATACTTTGATGATGGTATTTGTGTCAGATACCAATCTCTTGTTCTGGTGTCTTTGCTCAATTGCAAAAAACGCCTCATTTCTGGAAATACTCTTGGAGGAAAACCATGTATGAGAGTATATATGGCCTTCATGCAATGGTTCACATAATAACTAAAACCTTTGTTTTGTTTCTGTCTTTTTATACTCAGGAGCCACTCAGTTATTGGCTTTAGGTTTCCTTCTGCATCAGTAGTTTTTATTCCCCAGCTCTCAAAGTAAGTGTGATTTTGGGAAAGGATAAGATACACTAGGTAGGACTGGTATCTGAAAGATCGGGTGCTAGGGAAATTCTCTAGTTGAGCCTACATGGATTCTTCTAGGAACTTACAATAATCGAATTTTGGGAGAACCATGGAAGTTGGTGGTAAGAAAAGAGAGAAAAGTCCAAGGGCGGTATCGTCCATTACTCTATCATGGCCACACGCAACACTTGGGAAATGATAGCTAGGGCATATTGAGTGGTTTCTGGAAAAATGTCAGCTTGGAATGGAGTTGAAGAGGTTGGTAATGGAGAATTTTGGGCTAAAAGACTTCTAAGTAAGTTTTCTTTGTCAGCCTCAGGTAAGGTCATGGTAAATGACTTCCATTGTGTGCTCTTCTAGGGTTTCCACTGGTTCTTAGGGGAAGAAACGCATTTTGGCTAGGGCTTCCTGCGACAAATGCCATACAGTATGTTGTTTGTCGATGGACATTATTTTGCATTCGAGTTCCAGGTAGTTTGCATCGCACCAGTGGACAATTTCGGGGAAATTGAATGTTTATGGGACGCTCAAGCGAATCAAGTTCGACTCCCATAGGTGAAAATGATCTTAACCATTTTTGGCATTTGTCTATGTGGTATTAATGATCTGGCCCAGGTCAGGGAAGGATAAAACTAGGTCATAAACCTCGTTATCCTGATCAATTAAGGGTTCGTCAGTGTCCAAGGCTTTCTTAGACAATCGTGACTTTCTAGGGTTTGAAGCAAAAGCCATTTCAGAATTTTAAAAGGTAAAGGCAAGAGTGAATTGCAAGGGATATAAGGGCTCTCAAATTACCTCTAACGAATTTGCAGGAGATGTCAAAGAAGACTACTCGTAATCCTTCCTCATTTGAAAAACTCAAGCGTATGCTTTGGCGCCTTGACAAAAATAATGCTCTTTAGGCCCAGCGAGGTTCTTTACTTATGTTTTATTCATTAAAATGCCACGTGTCAACCTTTCATTCGAAGGAGGTCTTTAATATGTGAGCAATAGCATGAAATTTTGAGTGATGTCATTGCTGACATTYGCACGGACCCACGAACGCGTGGCGGCTTTTCGTTGGTCCATGTTGGCACTTGTGTGGCAAAGGAACAAACTATGTGTCATCGGGCTCGACGTGTTGTTCCRTGTCTCCAGTGGGTCCCCTTTGTCCAAGTGGCAGCTTCAGGTTTGATCTAACAAGTGCCCTGCTAGCATGCCACGCTGTCACTGGTCCTTCTAAGTATCCCTGGTGGAATGGTGAGCCGGCTCCATGTTATGCTGAGTGGGTGGACAGGTGTGCGCTTTGTAATGGATGGATGGGTGGTTAGGTGAAACCACAATACCATCGTCGCAACCCAACAAAGGTGCTTTCTCGTTCTATTCTCTTGTCGGGTGACACCATCCACCAAGTGACACGTGTCCCTCCCAAACCATTGTCATGTTGTTTAGGTTCATTACCTCTCGTGCATATTCACAATGCRACGTTGATTGTCAGCCATTGATCTGCCTCCCCTATAGCCATCCAATTGGTCGGGCCTGTTATCGCACAAACCRTAGGTTGGGAAAAGCCCGACCCAATCCGCGAGATGTCGATAACTATGGGAGAGTCTACCCACTGTCACCTTAGATAAACCCTCCCGCTATCAAGTTGTGGAGAGATGGAAGGCTTGGGATGAAGTCTCRTTGATAACGGAAGGCCAAGAAGTAGTGTACTTGCAGAAGATAGTTGTACCTATCCGAGACACAAGGAAAGATGAGCATAAAAGCCTAAAGATTAAGTGGACAAGTAATTTATGCTCATTGTCCCAAACTACTGCAGTAAACAAGAATATATATCAGCAAGGAACAAAGCTAATTACTACAGATATAACCACTCAAAGCATCAAAGATTTATTGAGAAATGAAGCATAAAAAAAGTAGAATAGTTCCCAATATTTTAACACAAACTTTAGTGGTATTAGAGGGTTGTTGTATGATGTTTTCAGAGTATATTTGTAACAGCCAAGAGGCCGTAGAAAATATTTTCTACAGCATCAAGTTTCAACCACGAGAATAAGCAAGTAATCCGACAAAAAGTTCACCAATAAGCAATAGAATGATAGTAATGGTTTACAAGCAAATTTCCACGGTTGAAATGCAACTTAAAATTGAAAGAATAAAGTGATTGGCTGCAACCCTAATGGCTGTAGGTTTTATTAAGTTATAGCTCCAAGAGTACTAGGCCAATCAAGATGCCCTAGAGGCTTTAGCAAACTTAAAGCATCAAGAAAAGATTCCAACTTGAACAAAATCAATATCTCTCTGAATCATGTTTACCAATGCAAACAATTTATTTCTCCAATGCAAATAAAGATTAATGCCTTGCCAAATGGGTTATGGAGTCTTCACGTACTAAGTTAGGTCTACTAAATCTCAAGGGGTGTAAGCCCTTTTACTCCCTTGAGATAGCAACCTTAACAAGGTAAAGTCTAGGAGGGTGTAAAGTTGTAAACCCTTTTACTCCTCCTAGCAACCATTGCAATAGCCTTTTCAACAAACCAAAATGATAAAACTTGGTGGAGGTTGTAAATACTTAGACTCCTCCAAGGATCTAGCCAATAACAATCATGGAACAAGAAAGGAACCTAACAAAGTGCAGAATTTCCTTACCAATTCCAAAAAATGCCAAGACAAACCCTAGTTACCAAGTATTTTTCACCATCAAAGCAAGAGAGAGCCTCCAAGAGATAGCGCACCACTTCCTACCATAAGACAAGAGCTAAACCATATCACAAGAGAGAGAGAGAGAGAGAGAATGAATTTTCCCAAGAGGGGCGCAAATTTCAGTCAAGTAGTCCTCTCAAAATGGGAGAGCTATGATGAAAATGAAATAGAAATGTCTATTGATACAGATCCTCTAAAAAGTGTTTGTCCACTTAACTTTAGGGTAAACCACAAAGTAAGGGGTCAACAACCCTTAATTTTCCCCTTTACAATTTTAAATTTGATTTTGCACATAAGAAACCCTAAAAGAAGCATGACGTCACCCCTCTAGGACAACGTTTTAACACTTTTAGCAAATCGTTGAGCTTGGAGATGAAACGTTGGGCCTCCAAAGGCCTCCCTCTCATGCGCTAGGGTCTCCTCTATCAAGCCAAGGCCTCTCTCCATCCAAAAGGTGCCACGTGTCAAGTCAACCACACCAAACTCTAGCCCTAGGGTGACGTGAAGCCCTCTAAATGTGACGTTTTGTCCTCCAAAGGCCAAACATTGAGCTTGCAGGGGCTAGGTGAGGTTATCCAAGGTGTCTCTCAAGCCTCCAAAGGTTGTCAGCATCCACCATGTGGGCTTCATACCCCAAGGAAGCCCAAGCTAGGCTTGTTCCTGCAAAACTATCGACCAAGCAAGGTCCTACAAAGACAATGAATACGCCCTCTAAGGATCTCAAGTCAAACATATCATGATAAGTAAATCAAATCAATAAAAGAGTCATCTAAGCATGTGCATCAAAATCCACCTCATCAAATTAAACAAGTGCTTAAAGACTCTATGCAACTTGTCAAGTTTAGGTATGGGAGGGTTGACAAAGTGACCTATTGGGTGAATCATCCCCTAAGTCAAGGAGTGTTTCTCGGGTGGACCCCCCTCTAAGCCATGTGTAGAAGACGAAGTGAATTGGGGGCAAGACTTTTGGGCATGGGGTTCATGACATACAAGGGATCGTAGTGTCTCATTTATGGGTGCCTTTGTAGAGGGTGTGTTGCACCTTCGTTTTCAATGCATCCTTTTTCCAAGCCAATTTATTGTCTTTTGTTCTTTTAAGATGTTTCCAAGTTGAAACCAAGGTGGGGCTTCTACCTAAGCATGAAAAACATTGCCCACCTTGACTCTACCCTGGTCACCTTATGCTTCCCCAAGTTGAAGACAATGTGTGGGACTTCTACCTAAGCATGAAAAACATTGCCCACACACACTCTACCTTGGTTGGCATTATTGCATTGTTATTTTTCACGGGTCCCATCAGTTTCTTATGAGAGACATTTCATTGTCCTCGGGATCCTTGGGCGAGCATCTAGAAGGTTCATGATTGGCTTTTATCTTTTTCCAGCTACAAACCTCTTGGCCTTCAGCCCCTTCTTCCCATGAAATGAGGGACAATCCCTTCTTGGGTCAGTACACCCGAAAATCCCAAAAGATAAGGAGACGAGGAGATGAAGTGTGGAAAGTGGTAAGTATGATCGAGAATGGCACGATGACTTGTCAAGGGGACCCCCCAGTAGAAAACCTATCCCTAAGGGTGACCACTTACTAGGTCGCAATGTCAACCACCGAGGTGAAACAGGGCAAAGAGCATAACTTCCAAGCAGACGTTACATAATCAAAAGTAGCTTTTAAATGCAAAAGACTCAAATGCCTCAAATATTGAAATGACACATACCATAATATCTGGCTTGTACCTCATGGAG
>ML788008.1:557175-573117 GCA_009831015.1 Picea engelmannii
CTCTCAAAATGAGCAAGTGAGTTGTGTCTAAGTGAGGCGCTAGCCTCCTTATTTATATTAGACTGGCACGTGTGAAGTGTCTCTTCACTGGCAGGGCCAACTTCTCCAACTGGGTGGTTATAACCACCTTTATTATAATTCAGTGCCCCTTTAATATTTTCTAGGGCCGACTTCTTATTCTACCTATTACAATTATCTTTTGACCAATCCGCAAAAGGGGATTTGGTCCTTTATAATAACAGACATGATCAATCCGCAATGGGGATTGATCCAATGAATAGTATATCAAATAATAATAAGAATACACTTTGCAGTTACATTATTTTAACACCAAGAACAACCCATTCTACCAATCTATGCTTGATGTTGTTGCTATTGTTGGCCCAAGGTACAAACCTATGACGAGTTGAGAGGACCTATCCTTCAAAATGAAAAGCTCAATTGCACTCATACATTGGACAAGCTTAAGGAATCATGGGAAGTCATTGGATGCACTGCGATGTCAAATGGTTGCATTGATCAAAAGGGTAGAACCCTTCTTAATTTCTTAGTTAATTGTCTCGGGGGGACAATGTCTATTAAATTTGTTGATGCATCTGCACATGTTAAAGATGCGACATTATTATGTGAGTTGTTGGATGGGTTCATTCAAGATATAAGTCCACAGAATGTTGTCCAAGTCATAACACATAACGCTACTAATTATGTCATTTGACCTTGTTTTGAACTCCTTGTGTTGCACATTGCATTGATTTGAATCTAGAGGATATGGGAAAACTTGCTTATATCAAGGATATTGTTGAATCAGCTAGGAGCATAACAAAATTTATATATAATTGTGTATTTGTAGTTAGCTTGATTAGACAATTCGCAAATAACAGGGAGTTGGTGCATCCTACAATCACACATTTTGCCACTAGCTTCATATCTCTTAATTCTCTCATGACTTGTATGAGGGAGGCGAAGAGAATGTTTTTTTTCAGATGAGTGGCATGCTATATCATTTAGCACTAAACTGGAGGAGGAGGCCATCTGCAGGCTAGTGTCATACCAAGAGAATTTTTGGGCATGAATGGAGGAGGTGTGTGCCATTAGCAAATCTTTGTAAAGGTTCTTCAGTTGGTTGATGGAGACAAGCCCACAATGGGCTACTTGTATGAGGAGATGGATAGGGCCAAAGAATCCATTTGTGCCTATTATGAGGACAAGGGGGAAGAGGGATATGAGAAATAATTATTGACATAGAGGGTGATTGATGAGCGATGGAATAATACATGTGATTGATGAGCGATGGAACAATACACTCCATCGCCCCATTCATGCTACAAGGATCTACCTCAACCCCATGTTCTCTTACTCCTTTGGTTTTAGATTTGATGTTGAGGTCATGGATGAATTCTTCACGTGTCTAGAGGATGGTGCCAAGTCCGCAAGAACGTGCAAAGATTTCTAAGGAAATGGAAAAATATAGGATGGCCTCTAAAACATTTGGCTTTGACATGGCTATTCAGGATAGGGAGACCAAAATGTCAGGTAAGCTTCATTTTGTTTGAAATTTCAATGTCTCTTCTTCTTTTGTTTCAAATTTCAGTGTCTTTTCTTATGTTTCTCTTATTTGTTGTAGATGCTTGGTGGACAAGCTATGGCTTAAGAGTACCCAATTTACAAAAACTTGTCATTCGGTTGCTTAGCCAAACATGTAGCTTTGCAGGATGCAAGGGCAACTAGAGTGTGTTCGAAAAAATACACACCAAGAAGTACAACAAGTAAAAAAAATTCAAATTGAATTGTGAATTCATTATAAATTATAATTTTATGCCCTAACACCCGTATTATAATTTATAATTTATGACCCTCATACAGGTTGGAATCCCAGCGCCTTAATGACATGGTTTACGTCTACTACAATCTCCAATTGTGGGTGAGGTAGCTTCAGAAAACACCTAACATGGAGACCATTTCGTTGAATGGAATTGACACCACAGTCGCAAGGAGGGTTGAGACCATGAGGCCTGTCATGAACTCGATCCCTGATTGGTTATAGGAGGAGACACGGGAGGAGGTAGCTGAGGAGAGTGTGGTAGAGGAGGAGGGCATTCCAGAGCAAACACCCTTACAAGAGGTGGCTATTGACACTAGGAGTGCACCACCACCTTCACAAACTCAGACACAACAGGTTGGACTTTGCAGTAGCACCAGTACAAGACGTCAAAGTCTACCTTTTCCTTCTTATAGAGGACATCAAAGTCCAACGCCAACCCCAAGGCCTTCTTCATCTAGAGGAAGATCCATTACCAAAGACATTACCTTTGCCTGTAAAAGGGGAAGAGGGAATTGTTAGTTTATTTATCTGATTTCATTGTAGATGACTCATGATGATGAGATACATTTATTGTATTTTTTTATGATATTTTGAGGATTAGAAGACAGGACACGGGACATGATTCAGTATTGATGTATGATGTATCACTAGACATCTTAGACATTTATATATCAGTTTCATTTTCATATTTATGTGGCAATGTATTTATCTGATGTTGTTGGTGCTTTAGATGTTTAAAAAATTGAAAAAAAAGAATATTTTTGTATTTTTTAAGTTTGGGATATTTTCCGATATTTTCCCCAATGTTACCGATAAGTTGTTTTCCAGACCCTTGGCCATATAATCGCCAACACGATGTTTGCAACAATGAGTTAAAAAAGGGGTAAATCTATACCATCATAAATACTACAGCAACAATGTTTGCCCGAATGCAGAATAAAGAGTGAAAAATTTTCTCAAGTTGACCACATGACAGCAACATTTACAAAGAAAGCTCATATGAATTTCTCCCAAAGCAAAGATTCAAAGTAACATGATGATGATGGTGGTGGTGATTAATGTCCCCTATACATTTTTTTGGCTACACCAAACAATTAAAAAATACATCTATTCAGTTAAGGATATTTAGAGATATTTAATTGGAAAAACAAAATCCCAAAAATCTTCCTTGACTAACCTGCTGCTTTGTAAATTCCTTGGCAGTCCAATCTTATTGGAGGACCGTTCCTTGAAAATGGGATATCTGGTACCATCGGATATGTCCATCGATGAAGTATATCTTTGCTGACAGCATCATAACCTCTAAAATTGTCGATTCGTGCAGCATACTCTGAATGAATCTCATATGTGAAGATTTTATAACCCATAACCTGGATGCAGAAGCAATCCAAAGTTTAAAAATACATTTAATGCAAAATTTGCAAATCCAACAAATGAATTGCATGACAATTTCCAGCTCTTAGAAAGTAAAGGGTAGAGAGAGAGAGAGAGAATGTTCAAAAATGTATTATCTACAGACTACAACTACAAATGCTTCTATGTTGCAAGAAAAATCAGATTTTCTGAGTTTGTATTATTTAAATGAGAGAATTTATGTGCTGTGAATTGATCAGTTAGAATAATAGATAGAAAGAGAATATGGACGAGTTCTAAACAAGGCTTATGTAGTAAAACTATCAATATATAGAGCTGATAGAATGCAACAAAAGTTTGATTAAGCGTTTGAAGACCATGACTCCATGAAAAATTTGAATAGGACAATCAACAACAGTAAATCAAGGTGATTACACTCTTGGTAAAGAGAGAACAAAAGCTACTATACAAATTTGATATAAGTCGTTATAAATTCTCAATCAAAAATTAGAAACTGTACTATATAAAAACCAAGATGACCTGAAACTAAAATGTGGTTTCTAAGTTAAGACATGAACATAAAAATTTCATCTGAGAAAAAAAAATATTTTAGAACAAAATGCAAACTGAAAAGTACAAAGCACAGTCCCCTGAAATCTAAACAGGATACAAAACTGCAAATGACTAAAACATATTTTATCCTGTGAAAAACACGAATTTCTGTTGCAAGCATATTTGAAATCCTTGAAGCAGGAAACCGTGTTTCAAGCAACTCCCCAAATGTAGTATTTCAGAATTCTTTCATGCCTCACAAAGCTATGTCCATTCATAGTTTAGGACATAGGATATAGATACTGTTTTGACATTCGAAGATTGAATCGCTTTTTATGCATACCAAGTGTATAGTACAGCTCAACAGCCAAACCATTTGTCAAAAGAGGTTTAGCTTACATACTTCATCACTGAGCAAGCCTTTGACAAAGTCACGCCTGAGTTGTTGATAGTCAAAATTATCGGTAAAGAGGAGGAGCACTTCAGGAGAGCAAATATCGATGAAGCAATCCTGAACAATATTGTCAAAAGTTAGAATTCATTGTAGCTTTTTCAAACTGTTCCAATTCTTCCTAACAGCTCACATTTTTTAATGGTATACTTATTATAGCCTATAGGCATTTAAGGTAACAGAAACAACCTTAATAACAAACTGTCAAAAGTCCAATTAACAGCCACATAGATCAACTCATTATAGAAAGCTTGGTGCATCAAGATTCAAAACTATCAAAGTTCATTCAACTTAATACATGACTCAAAAATATTCAATGAACTCTTCTGATATACACATATCTGATCCTTAGGAAAGCGAAAAGGAGCTAATGTCCGGTTGAAAAAATAGAATAAACTGTTCCCTTCCATCAAATGCTAAAGATCTAAAAATTTGGAAGGATCTAAAAGCAAGGAAGAGACAGAACAAACCTCACATGCTGACCAATGTGTTAACCCCAAAATACATAACAGAATTCTTAATATTCAAAAAAACAAACTGTTTATACAAGATAAGAATAATTTGCATCAAAATACATAAGCAATAATGATATAATAAATCGTTTTGCCAGAAGCAGTTATACAAAACTGAAATAATAAAATGAATCAAATATAACTTCCAAATCTAATCATTAAAAAGTAATTATAAGTAAATTCTTGCATTGAATATAACTGCACAATTATAGTCCTCCCTGGAATTAAGGAAAAGTATAATCACAAGCTTGAAACAAAATTAGAGAAAGTACCTGGCGATCGTTATACAGCTGAACAGCTGACCTATCTGTGACAATTGATTGATCAAGAATTATATTCCCTGAAGACTGGTGCACTTTACCATAATCTTTCTTGTCTTCATAATATAGAAGTTGTTTGGTTTCTGGATCAACTCCTAACAACAGCTCATCATTTCCAAGCCGATTTTGATGTGTAATAGGACAAGGCTTTGTGTGCTTAACCACCATTGTCATTACTGAAAGCTTTTCCTTTCTCCTTCTTTCCTTGTGTTCTTGCAAAGCTTGTCTCAAAGACATATTACTCACAGTGTCACCACTGACAAGCACAAAATCACCTCGGACCTTTGACAGGAACATAACACAGAAATCAAGATTTGGTTTTCATATGGAAGCTTTTTAAATCAACCAAGAATAGACACATTAACTACATGTAGTCAGATACATTTTACTTTAAGCAAATTAAAATTAAGACAAGACACCTCTGAAAGTTAACGAAGAACATGGAATGAACAAGAAAGCAATGTTATATATTCACCAAATAGTTGTTCAATGTTAAGTAATAAGCAGTTCACATGCTATTTGCAAAAACTAAACGAGCAGGAAAATATAAACAAAATGAGGAATTAATCTCAAAATTAAATGGATTAGAAAAAAATAGTTACAATGGATGATACTATAAAATGTCCACAAACAATAGGAATATAATTTTATGTGCCAGCAGCAAAACCAAAAATCAATGGACTACATTGTTGAATTTCCGTAACCTAGCACCGGGGTATTTATTCCAAGCAAAAAAAACGATTTTACTGAATAATATCACAACTAGGTTACTCAAAAAGAAATTAGCAGAAGTATTAAGACAACAGAAACCATACACACATTGCACACGAGATTTCGGGTAAACAACCCATGGAAAAACCCTCGCGGGAAAACCAGTTCTAAGTTTGATTTTATTAATAAAATCCTTGGGCTCCCTCCCTGGGATAATGGCCCATCAGAAGAATTACAATGCTGCAGCTGATAGCCTAGCCCACCTGGCTGCTATCTCCCTCATTGCCCCCTGCAACCTTTCCTCAGCCCTACCCACTCAGACACAAGTACATGAGAAAGACTCCCTCTTGCTCCTATGCACTCATTGTGTGCCTCTCACTCTCCTTAGATCTACTTTTATAATCCCCTAATGACTAAAACCCTAACCCTAGATCTCAATGGCGAAGATTAGATCTTGGATCTCACGATCTAACGGTCACGACTTAATCTTTCGTTGAGATGACTTAAATCACTTAAGTCACTCAACCTTACAAAAGTCACTTTAGTCATTACATAAAAGCCACTTTAACAATCTAGAGAGTGTCGCTCGGACACCTCCACATGCCAGGCACCGCCAAAGCGGAAGTACATGTTCGAGCTACCCCAAAAGCCAACATACATAGAGGTATGTATAAATTTAGGGTGCAAGTACATACACGAAAGAACATCAAGGTGGAGAGAAGATGAACACCGAGCTTTTGTAATAATTTGTATCAGATACATCTCTCACATGCCTTTTGTCATGTCCCATTACAATATATAACACCCCTAAGTGGTTGTGGTGGTTTAAGCACCTAACCTTTACATTTAAATTCCGCCAGGTCACTAACATGTACTGTGACCAAATTATACAAGCATTTAGGACTGTTTAATATTATTGGAGTGTTAATACTCCAACATACCCCCTCCCCCCTCCAACAATAAGATGAAAATAATTATTTTCCAAATCTTTATCCCCTCTTAATACAAAAATATTTTATAACAAAATTTTACAAAAAAAAGTACAAAACAAATAAAAGTGTTAACTTTCAGGATTACTCCAAAAGTGTTTACACCATGCTTGGGGTGCTTCATGAAATTTGGGGTTCATGGTGTATGTTTAGCCCCTGGATGGTCCAAGATGTATTGGCACATGAGAGATAGTCCTTGATGGATTTGCAAAATTGAGATAGATTGCTCAATGGATGTTTGACCTCAAATGATTATTGGCTTAGTTTTCCTCCCTTAGGAATTGGAGTTCTCTTGACAGTTTGGTGGACACCCTACATTGCAGCCCAATGAAGGATCCACTTGCTTGGAGAGCGCCCTACATGAGATGAGGAGCATTGTGCAGCTTGGAGGAGGGCATTAGGCCCTAGTTGGCATGTGGCAGCTTGGATTCCTGTTCAGAGGATTAGAGATGGCTCAGGGACACCTGGGGCTTCAATAGTATTCTTGTAGAGGCAGTTAACCCAGTGGAATACATTGCTTAGGAGGATCAATGGAGTTTGTGGAGGCTTGTGATGGAGGGATCTGGACTTACCTTGCGTAGCTACATCACCTTGGAGCCATTATTGTGCACATCACCTTGGAGCATGACTCATGTACTTTAGAGTGTAGCATCTCAATTGTGTTGGCCTACAAGTGCTCTTTGTAGGTTGCTTATAAGGGCCAAGGCCCACATTGTATTGTTGGCCTCCCTTACCTCTCATATAAATTGAGGAAGGAGAGAGTCTTTCACTCATATATGTTCATTCACTCACTTATATTCACTCTTGTGATGATATGTGACCTAGAGAAGAGTGCGCACTAGCCTCTCTCTCTAAAGTCCTCACATGTGCTCTCTCTCTCTCTCTGAAGTAGGCAGGGTTTTTTGGTCTTCTTGAAGTATCTTAGAGAATCTTGGAGGTCTAGGGTTAGGGTTTATCCCTTAGAGATTGGAGATTAGGGTTTTGTGATAAAACCCTAGAGTGGAATTGTGAAGAAGAAGAGGAGGAGAGGACGTCTTGCCTTGGAGGATGTGTTGGAGTGATTCTTGCATATTGGATCTTCTCGGTTGCTAGGGTTGTGTTGATTTTCCCTATCTAGAGTTTGGACAGCTGAGAGGATTTGTACTAGCCTTGAGTGAAGGCTATGGTATGTAATGTGTGCATGTACTTCATCTTGAGTGTATTAATGAAGTTTCCAATTGTCCAAAACTTGTACACTTTCCAGATTTGATTTTCTGCTATATATGTTCTTTATGCATTGTTATTTACAGCCATATATGTCTTGTTGATTAGACATAAGTAAAAGGTCAAGTGTTAAGTGAAGAATATATGGGGCTGATTTTACTGTTGTTGTACTGTTGTTATTAACTTATTACTGTTGTAAAAGAGTATTTTCATATCTGGTTATTGGCTAATAAGTTGCTCTAAAAGGGCTGAAACTTATCTCTTTGGTTTGGTATCTTTTCTCCTTGAATTTGAAATATACTAAATCCCTCGGATCAGGATATTTGCTGCTACGTTGGTGATCTGGCTGCAGATTTGATACTCTGGGGGTTTCTGGATGCGTTTTAAAAGGTTTCTGACTTCCGTTTTGTGGTGTTTATGTGTTTATATCATGCATGCAATTGTTTTGGAACCAGGAACAACTCAATATCTTGAAATAATTGAAATAACAGGAATTACATCATAGCATGCAGAAACTAAAGAGAAGAACCTCAGCTAGATCGAACAAAGATGATCTTAGCTGGAATACAATGAAAAACAAATAAAAAAGTACTTGTATCAAAGAGGAATGACTGGATCTATGATCGGCAATGTGGATCCACTGAATGCATGGGTGGATCTGCTGCATGCAACCAAAAATAGACATGGCAACTGTTGTTGAAGACTAGAAAACTCGCTCTGGTGGCTATACTCGTCTGGTCATCCTGAAAATTGTCCCAGATGGGTCGCCCTATCCTCTAGCACACTTCCCCTTCCTATTGGTTGGAATATTGGGTCTTTGCTAATCTGTCGGAACCCCGGATGGACTCTCTCAAACTCTACGCACTTCCTCAGTTGGATGGCACGATTTTGGAGATTTACCCGGTGGAATGATGTAATAATTGTCCCAATGGAAGCACCTTGGCCTCCTCTCCAATGGGTCAGAAGTATCTGAGCTTCTCTATCCTGCTTGGGCTTAGCAACCCCTTTATGCCGAATCTCTGCCTAAAACCCTCACGATGTCACTAGATAAGTGCGCACTTGCTTGCGTTGCCTCTACCTGTTGTTGTATACTGAAGATGAAGATCAATGAAGAACCTGGATGGTACTTCCAACAGCTAGGGCGTGTCTCTCAACACCTAAACTTGTCACAAGTGGTGGTTTCCTCCACAAATCCACAAAACAATAGAAGGTCGACTTCCTTCTCTCTGGAACCTGTTTCCAATTCTCAAATCATCAATAATGAGGAATTAGGTCGACTTTCTTCTCTTTATACCTCCTCTCGTCTCATTCTCCGTTCACTTACTTAATTAAATGACTTTTCTCCTAGGTTATGATTTAATGTTCACTTAAGTCATTTAACCCCCTTTTTGTTCTAATTAGACATTCAGTTTATCACTTAAGTGACCTTTTTCCTAAGTTTCACCTCAACGATCAATTAAGTCACTTAAACACCCTTTTTCCTCCTTAATGTCACTTTCAGGTTAGACTTTGGCGAAATGACATTAATTAGAGGTGTTATTCCCCTTTTTATCTCGACTATAGTCTACGGGAACATATAGACTACTAAGTCACTCTATGTAGAGATCATCACTGGGAAAGGGACATTACAGAATTGTCGGGAAGTTTGTGCTGTTTGGAAGTGAAACATTGTACTCTTTTCGTTGTTGTTTTGTACCTTGTTTTACAGCATCCCTAAGGCTGAAAATTCACAGGGCTAAGATCCGAGATACCTTCTAGGTTGAAGGTGAAATTTCTGTTTTGGATTGAACTTGAATTCCAAGAAATTTCCACAAAAAGAAGATTACAAAATTAGATGATGTGAAGACAGCATATGCGACTACCTCCATCAACCGTGGCATCTAGGAAACCAGCTGTGATGCTCACTGGTTCTCTAGTAAGTTAACCTGGGTGCATGTCACGTCTTCATCTTCTCTTCTTCTCTAGACACGAAACCCACCATCGGTGCTCCAACAGATTGCTATCACCCTCATGTTGAGGATAAAATTCCGTCGAATTGCCCTAGATACTCATTCAAATCCATCAGATTGTCATCGCCCTCACACATCGTCATGTTGAGGGTAGAATTGTGTTGGATTCCCCTAGACAAGAATCTCCACTTTAGTTCCCTTTGTTTGGAGACCTGCCTGGGCAGTTATCACCATCTTTACTGCCAATCATACCATCCTTCTCATCATTACATCTCTACCCTTTTCCTTCTGTGTTCACAAACTATGAGAGTAAACCAGTAACTCCAACATACTAGCACCTGAAATTCAATTTTTCAGAGTTAAAACTTAAATGTACGTTTTTTGTGACACATAAAGCATGTCATTTTTTTCATGCTTTCACGTACTTAGAAATTCTCCATTGGACTCTATGAGTCATCTATTTGAGAACACGACTGGAGGTCAGTCTGCAAACCTTCATCAGACACTAAATGTCAGATATTGTTCTCATGTTCCAAGAAATTTTCCATCAAATTTTGGGCAGCTGTTTAACTTGTATAACTGGAAATGTCTCTTACAGGTCTTATAGAATAAATCAAGACAAATTTTAAGCAAGATTGGTGGTTCTGTGCTAGGCAGGAAAACTTATCATTTCATCTCAGCAAATTCTGACCAATATAATCAACATTTTTTAAAGTTTCTTCTGGTCCTGGTTTGAGGCTATTGTTTCTTCTGTTCCTGTTTTGAGGCTTACATCTGTCTGCCAAAATTTTTCTGTTAAATTTTTATAGTTCTATTTCACTAAGAAATAAAACTTCAAAAAGTAAATTACTCTGCAAAGCAGGTTAAATACCTTCAAAGTATGGAAAAACGGGTCTTCAAAAAGGCCTTGTGTTTTGTTCTGAAAATGATATGATCTGCAACTGTCTAGACTTTAGCACAACAAAAAAACTGCCTGCCACAATCTGATCTTCTATGTTTTGGGTATTTATGCCCTAGTTACTGGTGCAACACTTATGAATCTGCTAGTCACTCGTTTTGGGGGCATTAGTATCTGTTTTTCAGCCCAACAACCTGATGTTCTGGGTATTATAAGTCTGAGCAGAAAAGAGAATTAAAAACTGTCTTTGAGAATTTTGGGCATGAACAAAGGTACGCCTGTGTTATTTCAGACTTCGGTAAACTTCTTCTGTTTTCAGGTGTCTTCGGCGTCTCTTCTGTGCCTGAACCCCATCATGGATTCAGCATTGAACCTACTGGGCATCGATATTCTTTGCTTGTTGGTCACCCTCCTCTTCTTGTCACCAGAACTGCAGCCTCTTTCTTCTTGTAAACCATATGCCTTTAAATATTTATTTCATAGAACTTGATTTTCTAAAGTTTCAATCATCCGAAACTTTAAAACATTTTGCCATTTTTCTAAATGGAAGTAAGCAATTTTAACTTGCCTTCATATTCTCTCCCTTCAATCTCTCGTATCTTCTCTTTCCTTGGTGAGAGGGACAAGAACCTTCTCCAATCACAAGCTCAGGACTGATATCACTCCGATGCGATGTAGAAATTTAGTGTACAAAAATTGGGTGCAAATACATACATGAAAGAATACAAAGGTGGAGAGAATAAAGATCGAGTTTCATTAATAATGTTGTATTCAATACATCTCTTTTCATAACCTCTAGTCATGTCCCATTACAATTAATAATACCCCTAATTGGTTATGGTGGCTTAACCAACATTTACATTTAAATTTGGTCATATGTCACTAACATATAAAGTGACCACATCATACAAGCATTCAAGACTCCTAAATATTATACGTGTTAATACTCCAATAAGGTCAACATTGTGAATAATTTAGAAGAGAATGGATCAGCCAAATCACTGGAAAAGAAGCAGCAAAAAAACCTTATAAAGAGACAAGATAACTATTTGTGGGATGATAATTGTTTGAATAGGCGGTAACACCAAGAAAAAGATGAACTATATACCAATGAAAATGCCATAATATATAACAGCATCCATAGCACAAAGAAATTGAAGCTTATTCTGTCAGAGGCAATTTCTATGGAGCAATTTGGATTCCTTAGTGGTAGTCAAACTCATGATGCAGTCGGGGTTTCCCAAGAAGGACTACATACCACTAAGACTAAGAAACTTCCAGCGTTTGTTACCAAACTAGACTTGTCCAAAGCATGTGATAGAGATTCTTGGCTGTACTTAAGATTAATGTTGATACGTGTCGGTTTCAGTTTGCCCCTTGTAAATTGAATAGAGAGATGTTTAAATTGTGTGTCATTTTCAGTGTTGATAAATGGATCTGCCTCTTCCTTCTCTACTCCTAGCAGAGGTCTCAGACAGGGTTGTCCCCTATCCCCATTACTGTTTTTATCAGTTGCAAAAGGATTGAGAAGATATCTTGCATCATTAGAGAGGCAGGCTCACTAAAAGGAATCAAATTGGGAAGGAATATTCTCTAAACTCACTCAGCTGTAATATTTATGCATAATTTTCTGAGTTTATATCAGCATTGATTAAATTCTGGTTAGATAAAATTATTGGCATAATATTCTGGTTGCTGAGTTATAGGAAATTTAACACTTATAGGCAAAGTTAGGAGGGGAAATTTTTTTTACTCAGCCACCTCATTGTGCATCCATTACCATGTCAGCCAACTTCTACCTGCCACATGGTGCTTTGGTTACCTTTTATGCCTTTTTTAAAAAGGGCATAACTTTCACATCCAAAGTCCGTTGCAGTGCCATTTTTTTTTAAACAAACTATTTTTTCGAGAGATTAGTTAATTTCAGCTTTTAAATCCATCTTACCTCCATATTTTAATATGGCTACTCCAAGTGATCTTTTGCTTACCAGTGCCAACTACGAAATCCCATGTGGAGGATGTACTACAAAGTAAAAGACTGTACTGGATTGCCTTCGGAAAAGAACAAGCCCCCACTGATGCCAAAAAGAAAGTCAAATGGGAGAATAAAAATGACGAAGCATGTGGACTAATCGAAATGTTCATCTCTCCTAATTTACAGTTTCACCTTCAAGGAATTAATAACCCAACTGAAGTCTGGGATAAGCTAGAAGCCGTATTTGGTAAACACAATGTGATTCGAGCCCACCAGCTTGAAAATCAGTTAATGGCTTTAAATCCCAATCATTTCCCTTGCATTGAAGATTATTTATCTAAATTCAAAACACTTACGACTTTTACTTAAAGAATGTAAAATAGATATGAAGGATGACTGATGCATATATGTTATTCTTGCTAAGCTTGGTAGTGCATATTTTGTCTTTGCATCTACCTTTTATGCCACTAGAGAAGATTTAGGGGATTCTTATCAAGATCCCACTCCTGAGTATTTTTGTGATTCTTTGATTAGAGAGCAAGATAAGCTCTTACATCTTGGAGTGATCAACACTACAAGTACATCTAACAAAGCCTTAGTGGCCCAGCAGAAATATAAAACCAAGCATCTAAAGAAGCAACAACAAGCAAAACAAGGGTCCCAAAACCCTCTCAGCCAGCTTCTACTCACAATGGTGACAAAGGACCAAAATCAAAAAGTAAGAAAACTGACAAGCATTGCAATTCTGTGAGCTAGATGGTCATCTGGAGTCTAAATGTTTTAAAAATACAGAAGCCTTAGAAGAAGCAATGAAGAAGCACAACATCAATCTTGATTTTTCTTCTTCTAAGTTCTAACTCTTCCTCTGCTAGACATGCACTTTCTGCTTCTGGTTTCTCCTTCAATGCAACATCTACTTCTTCTAATGAGTGACCTATTGATTCCGGAGCATCTTATCATATGGCTAAGGATAAAGCCATTTTTTGTGCCCTTAGTGAATGTAACACCAAACAAATATTTGTTGGTGATGATAAATCTCTTAGTGTTATAGGGTTTGGAACAGATCAGGTAGATAATGACCATTTCAATGATGTATTGTGTTCCAAGTCTCTCATGCAACCTTCTATAAGTATATCAGATCACTCATTTGTGTGAAGGTAAAATAGAAGAGTTTTCACCTCACCAAGTTGTAATCAAGCATTTAAAATATCCTAAGCATGTCCTAGCCACTATAGTTGTTGTTGATATTACTAGGTTGTACAAATTTGACAACTTTGGATCATCATCTTTTCCATCAGTTTTTATTGCTCATAGTGATGACTGGAGCAAAATTTGGCATGAGTGGTTTGGTCATCTAAACTACCGCTCATTACAGCAACTATGTAATCAAAATATGGTGACTAGTCTTCCTCTCGTTTCTTGCAAAGATGATTTTTATGCCAACTATGTTCTCAGCAAACATCATCGAGACAATTTTGATAAACGAGCCTCTTGGCACACCTCAAGCCCTTTGCAGCTTGTTCATCGTGATTTGTGTGGTCCTCTTTCTTCTCCTTCTTTCTCTAGGTACAAGTACTTCTTAACTTTCATAGATGGCTTCTCCAAACGCACTTGGGTTTTTTTCTTTAAACTGAAAAGTGAAGTTTTTGGTCTACAAGGCCCTTGTAGAAAAACAATTTGGACATCAACTTCAGAGGTTAAGAATAGATAATGGAGGAAAATATGTGAACAACAAATTTACAAGTTCTTGCACTGCACAGGGCATTCAAATGCAACATATTGTTCCATAGACACCACAACAAAATGGTGTTCCTAAGATAAAGACTCGCACATTAAAGGAAATGGTAAATTGTGTGATCCAATCTAAGAGTTGGGCAAAAGCCATCAATTGTGTCAATTACATAGTAAATTGCACTCCCACAAAGGCTTTAAAAAATATAACACCAAAAAAAACATGGACTAAAAATAAGCCAAATGTAAGCCACTTCTGTGTATTTTGTAGTGAAGCATGGGCTCACATTCTTGATGAGAAAAGGAAAGCATCACAACCTAAAAGTGAAGATGTCAAAGGTTATAGACTCCTGCAACCTCATTCCAATGAAATAATTATTAGAAGAGATGTTAAATTTGATGAAAATCTCTTGCCCTATAAGCCATCTTCGACGTTTGTGCCATCTTCTTGTTCTATTCTAGTTTCTTCTTCAAATGATGACAATGAAGATGAAAATCAACCTTCACCTACAAACCTTCCTCGAGATGGATCCATTGAACATGAATCTGCACCAACAACATCGCTTCCCAGATGTAACGAAGAAACCAAGAGCTACAGAATTGGAATAATAAATATATTGATAGATAAATGAATAATAGATGATTACAATCGAGAAGTGAGGGCTCGCCTATATACCCACGCAGGGGTGCCCATAACCAATAGCCATGTCTTTTCATTATTAATAATTATTTATTAATTAGCATTTAATTGTTATATTATTTAATATCTTATTTATGTGTATTTTTATGTTCATAACATTGCCTTCCCCTTAAAAATGCTTTGTCCTCAAAGCACTGGTAACAACGGGAGTAACTGGCGAAAATGTTCTGATTCCCATGATGCATCTTCTTCTGGAAGGTTTTCCATTTAATAAGATATTCCTTGATTACGCGAGATTGCAACTTTTTTTCTCTAGTGGCAATAATGGCTTATGGTTCTAAAATGATTCTTCCTTCTTCATCCAACATAGGGAGCAGTGTTTGCACCTTTTGGTGTTGTCCTACAACCGTTTTTAGACACGATACGTGAAAAACGTTGTGGATACGGATTTTATCTAGTAATTCCAATCCATAAGCTACGCGACTAATTTTTTTGTTAATTTGATATGGTCCGTAAAATTTCGGAGCTAATTTATTCTTTCCTTGGTGTTTAAGAGATAAATGTTTGTAGGGTTGAAGTCATATAAATACCCATTCTCCAACTTCGAATTCTCTTTTTGTTCGGTGTTCATCAGCTTGTTGTTGTAGAAATTCTGAGGTCCTATGAGGCTGCCATCTAAGGTCTGTCCTTGATCTTAGTATGGCTCTAAGTTTCAACTGTATGGCTGTCTTCTTTTGTTGTTTTAGGACAGCAAACAGTCATCCCACTTTCTGCTCAATGTTTTATAGGTTAAGTGCTCTTTTAAGGTGCCCTTGCAAGTGTTTTCTTATCTCAAT
>ML788008.1:578997-598374 GCA_009831015.1 Picea engelmannii
TTTTTTGTTGTAACAAATATTGTAGGCTATTATGATCTGTACGTATCAAGAACTTGCTTCCCAAGAGATATTGTCGCCATTTGGTTAATGCATGCATGATTGCAAGCATTTCTTTATTGTATGTGGATTGTAAGCATTCTTTTTTGTTTAGTCTCCTGCTTTCAAATGCTATTGGGTGTCCATCTTGCATCAAAACTGCTCTGATCCCAAAACCCGAAGCATCACATTCAATTATGAAAGGTTTTGAAAAGTCAAGTGTAGCTATCACGGGGGTTGTGGACATAATTTTCTTTAAATTTTCAAAACATTTTTCAGATTCTTCATTCCATTGAAAGGAGTTTTTCTTTAAGAGATTTGTTACGGGGGCAGTTAGATGAGCATAAGTTTTGACGAATCTTCGATAGTATCCTGCCAAGCCTAAAAATCCTCTTAACTTAGATATACTCTTTGGCCTGGGCCATTCTGTAATTGCTTTGATTTTATCTGGATCTACCTTGACTCCCTTTTTGGATATAATGTGACCGAGATACTCTACTTCCTCCTTGCCAAATGTACATTATGACATTTTTGCATAGAAATGATTTTTTTCTAGAATAGACAATTCTTGTCCCAAATGATTGACGTGTTCCCTCCATGTTTTGCTATACACCAGAATGTCGTCAAAGAAGACTAAGACATATTTTCTTAGGTGTGGATGAAATAGTTTACCAACGGCGGAATCGCATGGTTGCGTGCTTGCTCAGTGCATGAGTGAGCTCATGAGGAGAGATGGGGCAGACTGGTCTAGCCTAGCAAAGATGATGAGAGCGTGAGAGCAAAAACTGTCTATGCGTGAACCCCTTTCTGTGAGTGAGTTCCTCCCTGTGCGCCCTGAGTGCCTGCCTGTCCCCCAACACCAAGAATTTCCCCCTTAAGTCTACATGTGCCTGAGCCGACACCTGTCTCTCATGAAGCACGTTCCTTTCCCTTGGGAAGTCACCCGTCCTTCTCCAGGAACTTAGGATAAAAACATATCCTTCTAAACAGCTTTTGGAATAATAATAAATTATTATTCTCTTAGACTTAAGCCCTTAGGCTTAACCCCTCTTTCCAACCTCTCAGCCCCCTCCCCCTTACCCAGCCTAGTGAAGCTTAGTCCCCCATTCTCTTTTATCGTGGTCAGTATAAACGCAACGATGTTTTTATATTAATAATATGAATATTTACATGTACAAAACAGGCTCCTGGCCTTTAACACCTAGGTTCTTCGGCCTACTAACACATAAGCCTACCAGCTTATAATTGCTCGGATCACCAGCCTACAAAACACGTTTACAATTCATAATACAACTAGGGCTCGTCCTAGGGATATTACAATCCCCTCCCCTTATTTTTGCACTGTCCTCGGTGCAACTTATTTACACAGCATCAGCAAGATTTTCAAAATCTTCAAAAAGATGCGGGTATTCAGCTCGCATAACATCCTCATGCTCCCATGTCGCGTCCTCAAGACCGTACCAGGTCCACTGGACCTTTACAAGCCCTATGGCTCGATTCCGGAGTTGTTTTCTCTTCCGGTCCAATATGCGCACCGAATGCACTTGCAAGACGCCTTCTTGCTCCACCTGAATCACATTCCAATCAATAACATGATTAGCATCAGGTATATATTTCTTAAGCAATGAAACATGAAACACATTATGTACAGTCATGGATGCAAGTAATGCAAGCATATATGCAACTGGTCCAATCCTTTCTAGGATTTCAAATGGCCCACAATATATGGCTGCCAACTTGGAATAGTTTCCCAGCTTCAGGGAACTTTTGTTGGCTTTCACTTTCAAGAAAACATGATCACCCACTTTAAACTCCCTGTGGGTCCTGTTCTTATCAACGTAACGTTTCTGCCTGTCTTGGGCAGCCTTCAAATTCTTCTTAATCTTCAGCATTTGCTCTTCCATTTCCTTGAGCAACTATGGCCCAACCACTGCCCTATCAGCTGGGTTGTCCCAGCTTATTGGTGTGTTGCACTTTTTGCCATAAAGTGCTTCAAACAGCCTCATCTTTAGTGATGCTTGATACCCATTGTTGTAGGAAAATTCTACCAAGTGTAGGTAGTCTTCCCATTTAAATGGTTTTTCCACCACATACATCCTTAGCATATCTTCTATCACTTGATTCACCCTCTCTATCTGCCCATCAGACTCAGGATGATAAGCAGTGCTGAAGTTCAGATCCATTCTGAACCCTTTGAATAGCCCTCTCCAAAACTTTGAGGTAAATTTTGGGTCTCTGTCAGACACAATTGTCTTGGGAATACCATGCAATCGTGCTACTTCCTTCATATAGGTATCAGCAACATTAGCTGCCTTGTGAGTAGTTTTCAATGGAATAAAATGGGCAGCTTTCGTAAGCTTATCCATCACCACCATGATGGAATCATGTTGCTTGCTTGTTCTGGGCAATCCTGTGATGAAATCCACTATCACCACTTCCCACTTCCACTCAGGAATGGGTAAAGGTTGTAGCAACCCTGTTGGGTGCCTATGTTCAGCTTTGACCTTCTGACACTCCATACATCTGGCAATGTATTCTGCAATTTCCTTCTTCATACCAGGCCAAAAGTAATGGCTCTTAACTGTTGCCACTGTTTTCTGATATCCAGGGTGCCCAACATAAGGCACATTATGCATTTCTTTCAAGATCATTATTCTCAATTCCTGGTCATTAGGTACATAAATTATGTTTTTGTACAGGAGTGTTCCATCAGCTTTCAATTTATAATCATCCACTTTTTGTAGCATCTTACCTTGCTGTAGCTTTGCCACCAATTCCATGTACTACAAATCTGCATTTGCAACTTCCGAAATTCTTCCTTTAATATCAGTTTGATACATGCTAATGGCCTTAGCATGTAGTTCATACACTCTTCTGCTGAGTGCTTCAGCCACTTTGTTCTCCTTTCCTTTGATATGCTTGATATCAAAGTCATACTCACAAAGGAATTCCAACCATCTACTCTGCCTAGCATTTAAGGTTGGCTGATCAAACAAATGCTTCAGACTGTTTATGGCCTGTCCTCAATTCAAACCTCTTTCCCATGAGGTTATGTCTCCATTTCTTTAGAGCGTGTACAATGGCTGCCAACTCCAAATCATGAGTTGCATAGTTCTTTTCATGCTCTTTCAATTTTTTAGACTCATAACATATTAAAAACCCATTCTGGCTGAGGACTCCTCCCAGTCCTTCTTTGCATGCATCTGTACACACTACAAAATCTTCATTTGGATCTGCAATCCTCAGGATTGGAGCACTGGTTAATAGTTGCTTAAATTGTTGGAAGTTTCTCTCACATTCTTTTGTCCATTGAAATTTCTTCTCCTTCCTTTGCAAGGAAGCGATGGGGTGAGCTATCCTTGAGAACCCTGCAATGAACCTTCTGTAATAGCCAACGAGACCCATAAAGGATCTAACTTCTGTCACATTCTTCGACGCTGACCATTCTCTGATGGCTTCTATCTTCTCAGGATCCACGGCTAGCCCATCTTTTGAAACAATATGCCCCAAATAATGGATATGCTTTCGATAGAATGAGCACTTGCACAATTCGGCATACAGTTGGTTCTCTCATAGCACTTGCAACACCATCCTCAAATGATGTTCATGCTCTTCCTCCGACTTGGAATACACCAAGATGTCATCCAAAAAGACTATGACAAACTTGTCTAGATATTCTCTGAATACACCATTCATTAGGCACATGAAAACAGCGGGTGCATTTGATAACCCAAATGGTACCACTGTGAATTCATAATGAACATACCTTGTTCTGAAGGCGGTCTTGCTGATGTCTTCATCCTTTATCCTTACTTGGTGGTACCCTGACATGAGATCTATTTTTTAAAATATCTTGGCATCCTTCAACTGATCAAAGAGATCATCAATCCTTGGCAAAGAATACTTGTTCTTAATAGTCACTTTGTTCAACTGTCTAAAATTGATGCACAATCTCAATGTCCCATCTTTCTTTTTCATGAACAAGATCAGGGCACCCTAAGGTGACACAGTTGGGTGTATATACCCCTTATTCAGATGTTCTTGAAGTTGCAATTGCAATTCTTTCAGCTCTGGTGTACTCATTCTATAAGGAGTTTTTGACACTGGAGCTACCCCCGGCATCAGGTTTATAGAGAAATCAATCTCTCTCTTCGGGGGTAGTCTGGATACCTCCTAGAATACATCTTCAAAATCTTTTAATACTGCATGGTCTTCAATATTTGACACCTTATCCTTAGGTGCTTCATCCATCTGAGCTGCAAATATTTGGCAGCACTTCCTGTAACACTTCTTCAGTTGTGTTGTTGAGATTTCTCTGACAGTAACTGCCTTTGGGATTCCCTACACTTTCCTTGGGTTTCTTTCCTCATCCAAGCAAGTGAATGCCTTGTTACGACAGTCTAAGATGGCATGGTGCTGGTCCAACCAATCCATCCCAATTAGACAGTCATAGGAACCTAAAGGTAAGATGTTCAATTCAGCGCTTGTGCTCAGTCCATTCATGTCCATCGGACAGGACTTAACCAACTCAACAACCTTTCTCTTGGCTCTTGTAGTCGACTGCACTAACCAAGATTTTACATGCTTGCTTCTTGGAAAATGCAAACTTTCCACCATTCTAGGATCTATATAACTATGACTAGCTCCTAAATCAATTAAAATAGTAATGGTTTGGTTGTTGATCATACCTTTCACTTCAATCATATGTGACTGATATTCTGTGTTCTTGTTGTCCAGGGCTGCGTAGATCCTTGGTACACTTTTGCCCATGTCCTCCACTGTTTCTACCTGTTGAACATTGTGGACAGCTCTCACTTTGTCATTTCTGTGGGGGCAATCTCTATACCTATAATTTCCTTTACAACCCCAACATTCCATAGGTGGTTGTCTTGGCATTTGCCCACCTACTTCAGCCTTCCTGGGCTCTCTAAAACCTGGCTGTCCTTGAGGGCTATTTCTGAAAAAGGATGGCTTAGTTCCCTTCTTCCTCTTATCCATCTTGAATTTCTTCTTGTCTTCCCAAGCCTTCCAAAAAGTGCGCTTTTCTCTTTGCTGCTCATATAAGCATTTTGCTCTCCTTATAGTTTCTTCCATAGTTTTAGGATCATCATACTGGATCTTATCACTGATGGAAGATGGTAGTCCACTCAGATACCTTGGAATTTTGACAGTCTCATCTTTGATGAAAGGGACATACTTCAACAATTCCAAAAACCTTCGTTCATATTCATCAATGGTCATGTTACCCAGCTTGAGTTCAAAGAACTCTTTCATCTTTTTGTCATAGTATCTCTTAGTCAAGTATTTATTTTCGAAATACTTCTTGAATTCCTTCCAAGTAACATTTTTCTCTTTAATGTGTTGCACCTGCACAAGTTGATCCCACCACATGGATGTCTTTCCTTTCAGTTAATACATTGCAATTCTTCCTTCTGCATGAGAGGAATAATTCTGCAGTTGGAAATATTTCCTCATGCCAAGCAGCCATGTCTCGGCATCTTCCTCCTTCTTGTGCTCTCCATCAAACGTAGGAGGCTTAATCTTGTTCATTTCACCCTTAAGTTCATCCACTCCAGATCTCCTATACTTTCTGGTAAGAGATGGTCTTGAACTACTGTGTGCCCTCCTCTTGGAGTTCCCTTGGGAGTGATGATGGTGTCTGCCAACACTCCTTGATTTCCTCCTCTCATCAGGGGACCTGTGACTTCCTGATTTACTAGAGTCACTCTCCTTATCCAATTTCTTTTCTATCATTTCCAAGCTCTGTATCAACTTTATGTTGAATTCTCCCTGTTGATCCCTGGCTTTCATGAGCTTTTTGTTATCTGCTCAGTGAGTCTGGACATCTTTCTGCAATCTTTCAATGATTTTCATCATGTCTCCCTCCTTATCTATCTCTTCTCCATGCCCATTGGAGTTTGATCCTTCAACTCCCAAATGGACATCCATTCCTCTAGCTTCATTCTCTGAACTGGAAGCATTTTGTGCCTCCTCCATTTCTCTGCACTAAGGAGCAATTCGGTTTGGTTCTGACAATCGTTAACTCTGCAAACACAATGTGCAATGAACCAAAATTTGCCAGGCCATCAGTCCTTGACAAATTCCACAGTATTCATAAACCAATCTGATTCAAGAAAACATTCAGATTTCATTCTACGGTTTTCGAGCAATCAAGAATCCCCACAGATATTTTCTTTCTGAGCTTTTCTCTGTTCTGCAATAATTTTGTTTTCAGGCACTAGCCCCTTTCTCTTAGCCCCCAACCCATGTGACCACGGGTTGTGGCCAAGCGCTAGATCGATAGGCGCTTACTCGGAACTTCGGGCCTCCGGCTTCGGAAGTTTTCAAAGCACATCACAACAAATCTCTCGGAGTTCCGGATTAACGAACTCGCGAAGTAGGGTGGATCAATAGTTCACGACTACCCATCATCCAACAGCTGACACCCACTGTGGAACTTCGGGCATCTGAGCTCCGAAACTTCAGAGCTTCGGAGGATTTCACATCCGTGCACCCCCAACACCCCGAACCGTTAATCTTCGAACACTTCCATGTCACCTTTGGTGACATCATTACGTCTCATCACCTCGACGTTACAAAACTTTTGAAAGTTCTTCCTTTCGTTCCCTTATGAAACATTCTTCGGGAGTGCCAAGTCTTTGGATTTCACAACTGGTGCCACGCGCCACTATGACCATCAGGGCCCCACCACCCATAGTCGAGAGAAGGTCCCCGTGGCGAAACATTAGAAACGAACATGTGGCCCACTCAGACAGGTGACACATGTCACATTCCAAATAACATTTCAATCTTTGGCGGGTCTGAAACCCACTGACACGTGGCACACATCCCATGGGTCCACGTCATTCCCGATGACATCATCATGCCACGTTACTCCGAAATTTCAGGCTTCGGAAGTTTTTACGCCTGCTTCCTTCCAATCTCCCGAATTCCGAATTTTCGGACTTATTTACCCTCCGAGTCCACATAGTACAGTTGTCAACATTCCAAGTGGGGGCACGTGGCAGGTATAGGAGAGATCCACGTCACCTCCAGGTGACGTCATCATGACTCACTACTTCGGCTCTTCGGGGCTTCGGGCTTCGGGAGTTCTCGCCTCCGCACACACTAATTTTCCCGAATGCCAAAATCCCGAACAAGCCAATCTACTGACATGTGTCCCACTTGACGGACGATCCGGTTTAACTCCGGACTTCGGAGCTTCGAGGGCTTTCACATGCGTTTTCCCATTTTTAAGTTGGCTTGATCCATCGGTAAGGCTTCTCCTCAGATGTACGGTGTAGATCTCCTCCGAGACTTTGGAGCTTCGGGCTTCGGCCCTTCTCTTATTTTTGCACCTAACTTCAGGGAAGTCGCGAAGTCCGAAAGGCTTCCAGGTTAACCCTCTTGTACTTTCTCCAGATCTGACGGTCGTGAAGGATTCCCCTTCTCCCGAACAGATCCTATGGCCCCAACACCACGAATGTTGTGATTTCTTTCTTTGTGGCCATTTCTTAAACTTATTACACATCCTGTGTTCCAAACAAAGTCCAAGTGTTCTTTCAGCGCCCTTTTAACACTCTGTACATCAAAATTCTCTGGACTTCCTACTCTGAACTTCGCGTTTGTGGCCCCTCTAGATTCCGGGTAGGAACCATGGGCTCTGAACTTGAATTTTGTCCATTTCAACAACAATTCTTTTCCGAAACTTTTGCTTCAACTTCCACTAACATGGCCCATCCAGGCTCAATGTTGAAACCATGGCTCTGATACCAATTTGTAACATCCCCAGCCACCAACAGGCCGAGCAACGCCACTACTCGGACACTTCACTTAGCTCAACTAGCTCTGATACCAATTTGTAACGTCCCCAACCACCAACAGGCCGGGCAACGCCACAGAGGAACATACATATATATATAACATGCATTTCTAATGAATTTAAAACAAATAACACAGAGTTACTACTACCATACAGACTCAAATGGAATTGACAGTAATTCCTACATGCAACGGAACACATGATAACATTTCAAGAATAACAGACATGTATAACATACATAATTAAGCACGGAAATGATACTTATCTTTTAACTGGAGTAAAACCACCAAATGTGTGCAGACCTTCCACAAACCTCCCAGCCTTAGACCACACTACTCATCGCTCTCAGCAGTGGGTCACCCCCAAGCTGGGATTAAACTCCATCGGGCAAGGGATTCCTAGGCTAGGCAAGGTCGATAGGAAAGTCACACAATTTAAGAGGAAGGATTCTCTCCCAGGAGCCACTTACACCCATTGCTCACAGACTCCCATTCCCCACATGCCTGTCCCACCCCAGGAGTATACACCTTCACTCTCACACAGTCCATCGGCTGCTCCACCTCCCTTACCTTGGGCTTCAGCAACAGGCCGGACTGGAATTCTCAGAGCTCTGTAGCAGCTACGGGACTCCCTCCAAGAGAACTCACTTCCTCAACACACTCTCTCACTTGGAGAGAGTTGCTCACGGGCCTGACAACCTACTTCTTCAACCCACAACAACCTCTCTCACCTGGAGAGAGAACAGATCACAGGCCTGACAACCTGCCTCTTCAACCACGGACTTGGCAACTCGCCTCTTCAAACCACAATAGCTAAGTCGAGTAAGGCAAGGGACGGCTCAGTAAATTACGGAGGTGCACAATGGCTGGAGAGCCATGGCGGAATTGGATGGCTATGTGCTTGCTCAATGCATGAGTGAACTCATGAGGAGAGATGGGGCAGACTAGTCTAGCCTAGTGAAGATGATGAGAGCGTGAGAGCAAAAACTGTCTGTGCATGAACCCCTTTCCGTGAGTGAGTTCCTCCCTGAGTGCATGCGTGTCCCCCAACAGCAAGAATTTCCCCCTTAAGTCTGCATGTGCCTGAGCCGACACCTGTCTCTCATGAAGCACGTTCCTTTCCCTTAGGAAGTCACCCGTCCTTCCCCAGGAACTTAGGATAAAAACATATCCTTCCAAACAGCTTTTGGAATAATAATAAATTATTATTCTCTTGGACTTAAGCCCTTAGGCTTAACCCCTCTTTCCAACCTCTCAGCCCCCTCTCCCTTACCTAGCCTAGTGGAGCTTAGTCCCCCATTCTCTTTTATCGTGGTCGGTCTACATGCAGCGATGTTTTTATATTAATAATATGAATATTTACATGTACAAAACAGGCTCTTGGCCTTAACACCTAGGCTCTCCGACCTACTAACACATAAGCCTACCAGCTTATAATTGCTCGGCTCACCAGCCTACAAAACACGTTTACAATTCATAATACAACTGGGGCTCGTCCTAGAGATATTATAGATATGGACCAGTATTCATACCTCGCTTTTTTCTCTTCAAATGGCCATTTACTAGACCAAACCCACAAAGGGAGAGTGCACCACTGGTTCTCAGTGGTTTCCCATTCCTTCAATCAGTTGGCATATTGATGGACCACCTTCCCTTATTCAAGTACTCTCTAGATGCCCATGACCACCTTCTGCCTAATAAGCAAGAGATGAACGAAATTATCAGGGAGGATGTTTACAAGCAGTATATTCAAGTCACTTGGAACACCCCTCCAAGGGGGTTGCAGCCCAAGATGGCCTTTATGCAAAGTATTTCATGGACCTATGGGGCGGCCTCATCATTACGTACCCTTACACGCTCCAACATTGGATGCATGGACTCAAGATCCCGTAGGCCAGTTCCAAGTGGGCTCTCATCAACTTCGGGTGGAAGTTGAACCCTAGATTCCATGGAAGGATAGACTTTGTTGACTTTGCCACAAACAAAAACCTATGACAAAGGAGCACTTTGTATTTAGATGCCCCAGATATTATCAGATACGCAGGTAATTGTATTGCTTGTTCATAGTGCCACATAACTCCCTATTCTTCCAGTATCTGTACCAGAGGTGTTTGGCTTTATATATATAGGAGAGGCCCTTGGACTTATATCTCTCATCCTTTGGCCACCCCCCAGTCAAATACTACTCAAAGGATCACATATTTCTTTTCGATGCTCCTAGAGGAGCAAAGATACTATGAGACAAACAAATAGCAATACCATTCTAGCTCCCAAATCCATCAGACCCCAAGGGGTAGTCCTACCCCCTACAAGCAAGAAGCCTGTTACACCCTCACATCTAGGGGTAACTAGATGAGATTTTTTTCCTATGATCCATATCACAAACATCAGCCCCACAGACAAGATCCATGGTTCTCCGCGGACACTTGACCAACGATGCTTCTCACATTATGCTCAACTCACTCACATTGGATGATTACGGTGCTCGACATACATGAGGTACCTTGTTTCATTGCTTCATATTAAGTGTTAATGCCTTATGTATTTGACATGAAAGTAGTGACTATGGCTTAAGTCGGATAATGGATCACGATGCTCTAAATTTGTTACTTTTGCCTTGTTTCACCTTGGTGGTCATCATTATCTCCTAGATAAGTGTTGTCACTCTTGGGCAGAGTTGTACTACTGGGTGGTTTTGATAGGGGTGGCATGTCCATATCCCAATCCATACATAACATTCTCCATCTTTCCCAATTTTCATTATCCCCTATTTTGGGTTGGTTGTCATATGTCACACTTATAGGTTCAAACTTCATACTTCATAATCCCATGAGAAGAACGAACTCGAATGCTCGAGGTTAATGCAGCTTAATTATTAAAAAATAGGAAATGAGCAAGATTCTAGAATCAAAATGCAAAGCAAATGAAAAGAAAGGAAATGGCAAAGAACCAAAAGAAATAAAGCATGAGCAACACCCCCTTGCTATGAGGCCAACACCCCAAGTCCTATGCAATAAATAATACCTAAAAAGGACTAAATGAAGTAAAGCAAAAGTCAAAAGCTAAAAAAGGTTAAACGAATAAAAAAAAAGGCAAAAGGGGGTTTGGAAAGACACGATGCCAAGGAAAGGGAAACTCAATGCATAAGCGCTCCCTTGTTACAAAGGAGGTCATGTGGATAAATATCTTACATAACCTCACATGACTATGCAATACCATTCATGAAGTTAACCCCAAACGCTACCATCTATCATTACACATGCTCCTTGATGGATTTCTTGGGAAATACTTCTCTTCTTTGGTACTGGCACATGTAATAGGGCCTAACGATGACCCTCCCATACTTGGAAAATTGTATGAATTCTATGAGTTATAGTGAAGTTTGAAGGTGATGCTTAATGTGATCTACCTGATGGCATTTACATTTGACATGACACTATTTATGTTGCAATGGATTTGTGTACATGCCCCTGAATTGATGGTTCCATTGGATCACTTGAGCCCCTCTTTGGACGATGTACTTTGCATGAATATGACTTGGATTGAGCCTTGGTCCTTTGGAGGACATTGAGGAGGCCCCTTGCACACTTTATGGAGGTCGTCCACTTATTTTTGAGGTCATTGGGCTTCTTTGAGGATGTCACACCTTTTGGCCTTTTTGAGGGGAAGTTGCACCTTTTAGGGATGATTTTGCACTTGGAGGATGAAACATTGCACCCTTTGGAGGGAACGTTTCACTCTTGAGCCCCTTCACATGACTTTTCATATATTTTGAGGGAGTCGTCCACTCTTGGGAGACCACATGTGCCACATGTGTGACTTTGAGCATGCATTTATGGAGGATGTCTTACCTTTTGAGCACTTTACTTCATCTTGGGAGCATCCTTGGGGGTTTTTTGACTCGTCCACTCTTGTATCATGGATATTTTATTCATTGTGACCTTATCTCTAAGGCTTGTAAAGAGTAAAGGCATTTTTATATTTTCTTAGGGTTTAAGCTAGAAAAATATTGTTATTTTAATGAAAGGGGTGCTAGATCTCTCATATAAATAGAAAAGCACTTCTCATTTGTAAATCATTGCTAGAACTTGTGGAGAACAATTACTTGACTACTTCTTCTCTTCTATATTTGCTATGGATGGATAACTAGAGCGACTTCTTGAGGATGATGTATAGTGGATAATTTTACAAATTTCATGGATGCTCTTGGCTAGGGTTTTGAAGATGAATCAATTTCTTGAGTAAGTGGTCTCACTTGATCTGTTGGATGTTGTTTATGGAAGATTTTAAGTATAGTTGTACTTCTCTAGTGGTGGTGGTGCACTCTCTTGGTGTCTTTCTTGAAGTCCCTTCTTCATAACTCTTGGAAGATTACTAGTGGAGTATCTTCCCTTGAACTATCTTGAAGTTTGTAAGGCACTAGGTGGACAACTCTAGATATCACCATAGATCTACTTACATCCTCACAAGCTCCATATATCCAATAAAAATAGTAGGCACTAGTCTTCTCCCATCTAGTCAATCATAAATTCTAAAACTCAAATTTTATTATGTTTTACGATAAATTTAGGGTTTAAAAACAGCATATATTCATTTTCAGCCATCAAAAACTCTAGAGGTCTAAGGTTTCCCCACATATTTTTGACCTAAAAATCATTTTTCTTGAAACCTTGCCCTAGCTTGTTTTTATTGCAGCCTTTTAGGGTTGGACGTCTTGGTCTTTTTGGGCTGTTACAAGCTCTTAAATTTTCAGAATCAACAAGTTACTTGAAACCCTAGTTTTACCCCATGTTTTAGCCCTAAATTTCACTTGATTATAATCTGTTTAAGTGGCTGAATTGTATTGCTGTTATAACTTATTTTATGCTTCAATTTCCTTATCTTTATTACAAGTTTTATAACAGCCTAGGGTAATTTTCAGATCTATATTGTTTTGGGGACTTTTTTAATTAGTAATCACACAATAAACCCTCTAAAGCAGCCCTAGAATTGAATATCTTAAATCCCAAAATTTACCTTGAAATATCCACCTATTCTTTGACTTGTATATCATAATAAATTGGTGGTAAATTAGGTATCTACATAGGAGACCTTAGACTTGACTGTGTCTTGCCTTAGGAACCCTAGAGGCTACTAGGGAAGCCTCCCTTGTGTTGGATCTGTCCTTCACTAAAATGAGGGAAGTTGTTGCCTAGGTGACAATGATAACACTTCTAATGTTCCACTCATTTTGTACCTTGTGAAGGCTTTGCACTAGGGTGCAAGATTGTGTGATAACAATGCCGACTTATTAAATCCCGAAATAGTTTAATCCATACCCGCAAACAATGCACTTCCTCCAAATCCCGGTAGCAAGCCACCTCTTTTAGATAGAGAGAATTCTTGAACCAAGTCCATCCCTTCCAGCACTGCTCTATCCAAAGTTTCTCTTCTTCAGCCTTGGATGGTTGGAGAGTTGCACATTTGACAGTGGATACTTCAGGAGGAAAACCTCCCCTATCCTTCCTCAGGTGATAGACATTTGGAGCCTTGAGACTATTTGTTGGTACCCTTTCCCAAGGCATTGCATTCCAATTTGGCTTCGAGTCATAGAATTTAGATCTTATTTATTAGTTTTACTTTTTCTTTTTCTTTTATAGGAGTGACCTTAGCACTCACACTTTGTATCGACACTTTTGCACTAAATAGTCCCTTTAATGTCCAACACATTTCCTAGTTTTGGTCATTTGTTGGACATTAATAAACTTATCTTATCTTATCTCATACCTCCAAGATTCTTTACTTTGCAAAAACTCTAAAGAATCCTTCCACCATACAATTGTCACTTGTAATTGTAACTTTCTTTATTGTCAAAACAGAAACCTTACATACAGCCCCTCAAGCTTCTCCATAAGCAATAGTGCCAGATATTATAACGAGAAAACCAAGCAAATAAGAAGTTAGAACATAATTCTATAGCAGTGTTAAGCTATAATTTCTAGAGTCAAAACAGCATGCAACGTATGTCTTCACCAATGATTAAGATACAACATTAGCCGGCAGCCTAATAGAGAGTTGAAAAGAGGTTGCTCCATGTATAAGAGTCATTTTCCATCTTACTTGCACACAATCACATCAACAATCATCATTTTTTACAGAACAAAGGTTCTTAACGGTTGCAATTCCTCGACTAGGCCATGATTTTACACAATTCTTCGATCTTAATTATTTGGTTTTATACCTTGTCACTTAAGAAGTATGTTACCCCGTCCCGGAGTCTTGGTGGAACATTGTGTTATATGTTTACAAGGCATAACACATGATAAATGACCTCAGGTGCATTGTATTATTTATATTATTGTCCTTGAAAGATCAAAATTCGTCGAAGGGACTAGAAAATACAGCAAACATTTACGGCCAAAGGAAGAATTGCAAAAAGTACTCCCTAAAAGAAAACATAAGAGTACAAATAGCGGCATGAAATGACATAAAAACTCCTATGTTGCACAAGTTTCTGGAATGCGGAAACTGTTAGGATATAAGACTTACTATGTAATAAAGTCACTTTACGACTTTAGGATATGTCAATGTTCACTTTTTGTGTCAAGCGGTCTATCCCACATTCATAAGTGGAAATTATTTGATTAGTGAACAATGATATATAAGGAGGTAAACTCCATTGTAATAAATGCACCAGTTATTCATTGATAATATCATATTGTGTTATTGTGAGTACCTTCCTTTGAGCACAGTTATGTGACTCAACCCTTTTCCTCATTTAATGATCTAGCTCATTTTGTAATAGGAACATCCAAAACATGGGTTTTCTCCTTGGAGGTCAGAAGTTCAAATCCGAAGGGGGGTAGGGTATGCACACCTCCGTAGACTAAGCAGTCAAATCGCAGCACGAAGGGGGTCCTTCGTCCCACAAACAAGGGGGTCTCATAGATTAATTTGGTGCCTGGCTACACTGTGACCTTAAATTAGATTATTATTATTATTATATTTAGTTGTGGTCTTCCATAAGATTACCAACCTCACATCAATATCTGCTCATGTAATCAAGAGTGGCCAAGAAAACCCATGGGCATGTAAATATTTAATAAAGTGTGCTCGTCCATTATTGAAGGCATTTTCCAACATGATAATCTTTCTAAGAACTCTCATACCTTCAAGATTCTTTAAATTGCAAAAACTCTGAAAATTCCTTTCACCATGCACTTACAAGTTTCTTTACCATCAAAACAGAGGAGTTGCATACAGCCCTCAAGGTTAGCCATTAGCAGCATGCCTTTGTTATAAAGAGAAAACCAAGCACATAAGAAGTTAGAACATAATTCTATTACAGTGTAAAGCTATAGTTTCTAGAGCCAAAACATCATGCAATGTAAGTCTTCACCAATCATAAAGATACAACATTGGCCAGAAGCCTAATAGGGAGTTGAAAAGAGGTTACTCCATGATTAAAAGTTATTTTCCATTTTAGTTGCACACCCTCACATAGACAATCGTTATGGTTTACAGCACAAAGGTACTTAACAGTTACAATTCCTACAATATTTAACACGATTCTTCAATCTTTATGTTTCATACCTTGTCACTTGAAAAGTATGTTATGTTTACAAGACATCACACATGACAGATGGCCTCAGGTACATTATATTATTTATCATACTTCATCCCATTTTTGTACACATACTTATCATAAATGCATGGCAACTTTGATACCAACTACCCCCGAGAGTTCTCTGGACCTTGAAGATGTGCCCTAAAGTTAGTGCACATAACTTTTTTTTCCATGGCACTAAACATATGCACTATATGTGCTGTTGAAAGCAAAAAGTTTGATAAGATGAACATCTGCATAAACAAATGCAACAAAAGCTTCTTCTAAAAATGGTTGCATCCAATTCCATGCACTGTATAAAAGAGAGAGCTGAAATTGTCAAAGACTCAAAACCTTATGAGCTTGAAAGAGTCATGTAAAATCGGTATTGCCTTATGTATAAGTGAAATGCAAGGCATATTTGAGTGACAAGGAGCACTCCTAATAAATGAATGATTTTACATCATGCATGAAAGTAAAAGAGAACAACATACCACATTCCGTTGATCAATAAGACGCAGGGCATCACCAGCACTAACACAGTCATTTGATTCAATGGCTGTGACAATAAAGTTTGTTTGGGATTTCCAGTGAGACCTCTCCAAATAGCTTGTAACTTGCTTTGCATGAGCACAGCAAAATACAAAGACTTCCTCAACGCCAACAGAAGCCAGCCACTCCAGTGTATAGTCAATCATAGGAACATTTATAAGGGGCAGCAACACCTTTAATATCAAAAACAGTAGAAGGGTTAACAACTATGAGATGTAGGTAAAAGATAGAACCATTTTAAGGAGCATTAAATCAAAACTATTAATAGAATATCCAAGCAAAGGATAATAAAAGAAATGTTATACGCCTGATCTCCCTGTTAAGGGAAAAAACAGCACGCATCATATTCCATGCATGTTAATATATCTCATCTTAAATGGCCTTCAAAATTGGCCAAGCATAAAAGAATGACGAGAATGTGCCTGCTTTTCATGCCAACAGTGACATGAAAAGCGCTACAGCCAATAGAAATAGAAAGTAGCATGTCACCAACATTACTTATCAGAAAGTAACAGGCTTTGCACACACTTAAACCAAGAAGTAAAAGCTTAACTATAATTTTAATTCCTGAGTGCAACAAAATAACAGGGCAACAATCTGCTCATGCTGAGTGCCAATGAATCTCCATAGAGACTATTACAACAATGGGGATTGTTCTTGTTTATTAGATCATGTCATAAGGAATTGCATGAGCTTAGAAAATTTTAAAGCTTCTAGGGAATTCAATCCTGTGTTTCGTATCTCTAGCTCTCAGACTTCAATTGTTTGTTTGGGAGGCCGGATAATCCCCTGGGGTTGGGACCTTTGGCAATCTATTTAAAGCCAATAATTTTTTTATTTAGATCCACTGGACAATCTCACAAGGTTCTAGCCTATAAAAGACCAAAAATCACATCAAATCCCCCAATGGGCAAAACTAACATAAAATCCACCAATAGGCAAAACCATATACCCCTGATTGACCTTGGAATTACCCATGGTAAGACACTGATGTTTGACTTATCATTTGCAAGTTATATCTTTTATAATTGACAGATTGCATAATATCCTCATATCCGCTTGCAGTCTAACATGCTTTAACATGAAGAAGATGCACATGTTTTTGGAATCAATAAGCACTCTCGCATTAGCCTACTCTAAGAGACCTTCCACATAAGGTGTAACTGGTAATCTAATACCTGTATTCCCAAAGAAAATGACATCAGTGGACTTGAACCCTCAAATTGTAATTCCAAAGAATATGTTTTTCTGTTGAACAATGTATATCTGTTTCCCTTGTCATGTAAGTCAATGTCAAATTAACGCTTGTCTATCCATTTGCACACCTTCCTATGCCTTCTTTTTCATTTGGTCTTGCCAATATTTCTTAGAATTTTCTTCTTTGTCAATCTTAATATGACATCTCGAATACTTAATTGTAAGATCCCAACAATCTTTGTAGGGCCATGCAGGCAATAAATATTTATTGTATACTATACCATATGATGGAAATGTAAACACAAGGCCAAGGCTTCCAGATATGGGCAAAAGATGGAGCAAGGTGAGGATAAGTAAATAGAAATCCTAACTGCCAGAAAGGCTTCCTGATATGGGCAAAAGATGGAGCAAGGTGAGGATAACTAAATAGAAATCCTAAGTGCCAGCCAGAAAATACAGCATGCTCAAAAAACACAAATATGTACTCCCTCGACTCTGGGCCGAGATGTAGAGATTGAAATTAAAATCTGTATTATTGTCCAATAAAGACCAAAATAGGTCAAAGGGGCAAGTGACTACAGTCTACAACCAGCAACAACAGCCAAACAAAAGAGGTGTGTAAAAGACACCCATAAAATGAACATAAATGAAAAAGCATACAAGGACGTTATCCCAAGAAGATTAACTGAAAATGAGTACAAGGGCAGCATGAAACAAAATGACATAAACATAAGCATACAAGGAGGTTATCCCAAGAAGGAAAACTCTAGGAAGTGGAGGAAAGCCAATAAAGGAACATAACCTAAACAAAGATGCAGTTGCCACAAGGGAAGAAGAGAGTTAGCCCTGAGCACTATCCAAATCAATAGTGAAGATGTTGAGTTACTAATCAGTGATCATATGCATTCATTTTACAAAATTTCTGCAAATTGTCCAGCTTTATCTAGTAAAAAGGAAACATTATTGAAATTGTGTAGAAAATACAGCTTCCATTTACACATTCCAATTCTTCTAAGATAAGATAGTTTTAATAATAACCAAAAATAGTAGGTCAATGGGACTTAAAAGCACATCAATAGTGATAAGAAGTGAGAGTGCAAAAGAACCTCCTAAAAGCTAAAAAGATTAAGGAAAGAAGCTACGTAATAGCAACAATAAAAGAGTAGAAGTAGAAACTGATGCAGAAGAGGAAGAAGTAAAAGAAGAAGCCTCCAAACCTACATAGGGTCAAGATACCACTGTAGAAAAGGATGAAACTCTAGACTCTGCATCTACTATATAGAGATGAGCTATGCACTGTTGAAGGATGTCCTTGGGAGAATATCCAATGTTGGGTGAGCCTAGTTAGGCAATCATGGAAGGAAGCCAAGAATAATCAAATGAAACTGTTCTAATACTCAAGGCCACTAGGAAACATCTTGTGATAGGGGAATGACTACCGGTAGCAGGGTCACCTACTAAAGCATGATGAGAGCGCTACTCAACAACATCCTCATGGTGTTGCTTGGCAGTTGATAAGAGATGCTAAATCTTACTAATTTGATGCCAAAAGTGTTCAAGGCATTCGTGTGCCTCTTGTCACGAACAGGGTTATGATAATAGAAAAGAATGATGTAATCTGCCTAGTAGGATCAACCATGAGAGGGACACGTAAGTGTTGAGATTTGGGTACCTTGGAAAGTGGTCCCCTTGTGTTTGTGAGTCTCTAAACACAAAGGGGGAGACTATTACCCTTATTACTTTACTTTATGATTCTAATTTCACTTTGACTTGGTGATGTTGACCACCCATTTAGCACCGGGGGTCAACTCCATGTGCCATGAAGATATGCATCATCAGATGCAAGTATGTTGAAGACAGTTTGGTTCTCCTGGGCATTTTATGCCTCCAGCACAAAATTTTGTAAACGGAATTTCCGCACCCCTGTGTGGGTTAATAATGTAATAGGTCTGCATGGATCATAGTTAGGTCAGGTACCTTGGGATGTTTTCATTGGGAGAGTTCTTTTCACAGAGGGTTTTTCATCCTCAGGTTGTCAACTGGGCTTTTTAGCCTGGTTGATTTCCCATGAGTTTTTCCCTCACACTTGCAATAATTCCTCCAAAGTGGTGAAGGGCGTTCTAATGGTCTCATCCTTTGGTAGCTATTGTTTAGGAATGATGTAAATGACCATGTTAGACATTGTA
>ML788008.1:640480-663188 GCA_009831015.1 Picea engelmannii
TATTTTATCACCTTTTTCATTTTCAATAAATGTATATAGATATTAAGCTTTTAAAATTGATATGTAAGTGTGTTTTTAGAATGTGATAAGGGGTATTAGCTTGAATGGTAGAGAGGTAAGTGTTTCACTTTCCCTACTGTTATAGTACAAAAACCACACCTATGCATTTGTGCCATGGCTTAACCCTTTCCTTTGGCTTGCTAGACAAAGTCCCAACTTGCCTCATCCAAATTATCTAAAAAACATGTCTTTTGTACATATCTACGAGCTCCTTTGATGGAAAGCACGAATATCCATGAATTCCTAGTTTGCAACCCGCAGATGCCCTCAAAAAATGGAAAAAATAAAATAATTCTGAGTTTTCGGGCAGGTTTTTCGATTGGGCTCGTTTCCAAACATCCCATGCCCATACAAAACGGATTCCAAGTTCCCTAACATCTTGGGGAAGATATAAGAATACCATTGAGGGATAAGACATGGTCAAGTCCCTTGGTGCAAGATTATGCTGCTAGCATCTAGCAAGCCTCCCTTTCCTATAATCCTCTGAGCAACACCCCCTTATTTCTGGAAACTCCTTTTCCAACATCTCTTTCTTATCTATATGGCTATTGGGTGTATCATTATCCCTATTTGGGCCATCCAAGGAAGAGTATAGTGGTTGAGTTGATGCTTGAAGGATTCTTGTAGGAACCTAAACAATTGGCTTCGAGGCGGTGCCAAAGGCGAGATAAGGTTGTAACTTACCTTTTTGATTTGGTGTTAATAAAAGAGTTTGTTTTCCCTCCTATCGCGTGTTCATTGTATGTTTGTGCTTATTAAGTTTACTTTGAATATGATATATGACATGTATACCCTTTGATCGTGTAACTACCTCCGTAGTAGCTCTTGTATTGTGTCCATTTTGCAAGTTACTTCCAACAAAGGATCTGGAGCTCGTCAAGAGCAAGGAGTGGGATCGACATCAAATGGGAGACTTAAGGTGCACCCTTTCTCCCTCTTCCTTCCCTAACTTCTTCTTGTAAAGTAGTTATTCTTTCAATTTTTGCGTGCTTGCCTTAGAGGGAAGATTTCTATATTCTCCATATAGTCTTGATCTACTATGACTTCGACCCATAATCACGGGGGAAATATCTCGTCAACAAAATTGGTGACCATATTGGGGAATTCTCCTAGTTTGGGTTGGTTGTAGGGTGGCTTGTTTATCCTTTTTGGTTTCTGTGAGTTTTCTTGTTTCCCAAGCTTTGTTTCAAACCTTTTATTACATGGAATCTTTTCCATAAGTTTATGTGAGTCTCCTTGTTGAAAGTCCTTTTTATTTTTCCAATTTTACAGAGTCACAGATATCTGCGCTTTCATTGTGTATGACCCACAGACGCCTGTGAGTCTCAGTTCACACAATCGCGGACCTGTGTGCATTTTATGAATATTTTCTTTCTTCCATTTATGGGTTTCTCCAGGTTATCCTGGACTTCCCGAGTTTGTGATTGCTTTGTATTACTGTGTCTAAGCTTGTGAAAACCTTCAGATTAGAAAGACCTTGCTCTTGATTTCCCAAGATTCTTGGCTTACTTTTAGCTTGAATTTTAAAGCAAAATGATTTGTTTTTCGAAAAAAAAAACTCCATCGTGTATCCTGCAGTTTCCTCTAGCATCTTTTATTAGTTTTTCTTTAATAGAAGAAAATAAAAATAAAAATAAACTTAGTTTTTCTGCTAGTTAGGTCTCTTTCTTTCTTTGCATTGTTATCTGAAAAAGAAAAAGATATTAGCATAGGTTTTCATTTTCTTCTCATCTTAAAAGCACTTCAAAAGAAAAGTAAGAAACAAAATCCTTTTTGTTTGCCTCTTTTGCATTTTGCATTAGAAAATAAAAAATTTACATTTTAAGTTTGAAAGATTGTTCATGCATTTTGTAGAACCTCGTTATTTTCAGGACTCAAACTAATTTAAAATTTTTCTAAAATCTTATACTTTAATGACTAAAATTTAGTTTAGAATTTCTTTCATGATTTTCTTATACTTGGAATAAAACCACGAATAGACAGTAACAACATAATAATGATAATAACATAATAATATCAACAACAACAACAAAATAATGATAACAACAACATAATACATACCTCCACCTGCACGTTGGTTTATCTAGTCCCTTTTCTGTCTGATCATGTTCTTGTTCTTGCCCAGACTGAATATCAAACTCCCAGCCAACTAGGAACAACCTCTCTGACTCCCTAGCTCTAGGAATATTTGCAGTTTCCTGGCCCCTGAGCCCAAAATTCCCAGCAAAAACAGTGCCCTGTGAGAGTTCCCCAAAACAATTCTTTCAATTTCCTCCTCTTCCTCTATCTTTCAAAAATTCAGAAATCCTAAAACATAAATGAGCTCCCTCTTCCAAGTCCTCCCATTCTTCCTTATTGTCCTCTCTCAAGTCCCCCTCATTAATTACCAACAACCTTATCCCCCCATTAATTCCCCGACAACCTTACCCCCCATTAATTCCCCAACGACCTTATCCTCCCCATTAATTACTTCACCCACCTTTTAATAATAAAATAATAAAAGACTCATTAATATATTTTAATATTGAATTAAATTTAAATTAAAAACTATGATAAAATTAATCAATTTGGGTTGTTACATACACCCACCCTTCAAGAAACTTCGCCCTGAAGTTAGATTTATTTACAATACAAGGGTAACGACACACGAGTCATACATCTACAACAAATAATCAACATCATCGAATTAAAACACTTATACATACTAGTGTGTGTGTTCAAGGCATACATGTGTAGCTAGCACATACATGACTCATGTACTTATAAAAATAATTACCACACCTAAAGTAATTCTTGTATGCCTTCAATCCAATCAACGAGACCATTCATTTCATAAAAGATAGTAAACTATTTAAAATTTTCACGAAATTCCTCAATTACAATAATTTAGCACAAGCAACATTTACTTAGATAATTGTAGTTTAGTTAAGTAAATATAAACATACATATATACATATATATTTAAAAAAGAAAAAGAAATCAAGAACTTCTATAAGGCGAAATGCCCACACATTCTCAACTACTTCTATTCATCCTTCCTCCCTAACTTGCTTCCGTCTTCCATCCATATCCTTCATCTGTTGGACTATCTTGGAGCGTCAACTATATTGACCTAACTCCAAATAGAACCCGTAACCGAAAGTGTCAACTCTCTTGACCAAGCTTCCCCAATAGGCAAATGACAATCCTCATCACATGTCTAGGGGAGCGTGAGCTAACACTGTCCTCCCATGACTCCAGGTTTCAGAGGATACACGGTGGGAAATGCATCCACCCCTCTTAATAGGACTAGGGTCCACACCCTACCATGGAATATACAGTGGCACTATGTTGCTGGGAATTTTGTCATTGTATATTCAGTTTTAGGCAGTCTCACCACCTGAAAACCTGCAGTAGTCCACATATCATAGCAATGCATTTGAACCAACATAATTTCACATACAACGATTCATACCATATCGTTTCTCGGTCAGTGTTAACGACATCAACCTTTTATCATAATTATTCTCTTGCTATTTCATAGCCTATTGACCCGCAGATTAGTCTATAACACAAACTCATACACATCTATTCATTATCATCATGTAAATGCACTTAACCATAATCTCAATTCGGTATCCACATACCAACAACTTTAAATGTCAAAATTTTCAAGTTAGAATAGATTGGATAATATCCATCATAATTCAAATAAATTAAACATTCATATAATTGAGATTCACATAATAGATTGCATAATATCCATCACCATTCAAATAACGTTAAACATTCATATAATTGAGATTCACATAATAGATTGCATAATATCCATCACCATTCAAATAACGTCAAACATTCATAGAATTCACATTCACATAGGTTCATATGTCTCAAAAGTTCAAGTGTATCATTAATAGTTTCACAATGAATAGAAAATAAAGGTGAATATGCCTTAGGTAATTCTAGCTATCTAAGTTAAAAGGTGGCATTACATACACCCAACCTTCGAGGAAAAATATTCTCGAGGTGGTCAAAAAGTGAGGGATGATCTTGTCGTAAGGTCTCGACATCCTCCCAAGTAGCAGATATTGGGTTATACTTGTCCCATTGGACCTTAACTTGGTCTACCAGACGGTTCCTGAGCTGTCGAACCCTACAGTCCAATATGCACAACAATTCTACCGTGAGGTTTCTCGTGTCCAATACCTGCAATTCCTTCCAATTCAGTTTATGAGATTCATCGGCAACATAATGACATAGGACAGATACATGAAAAACATTATGAGTTTTATGCGAGTGGGGTGGCAGTACGAGACGATAGGCAGCAGGTCCAATTCTCTCTTGGATTTTGAACAGTCCTATAAATTGAGGCGACATCTTTGTCCCCTTCCCGAACCAAATGGTAATCTTATTAGGCCTTATGCGAATGAAAACTTGATCTCCCACTTTATAGCTTCAGTCAATCCTATGTGCATCAACATAATTTTTCTATCTATCATGTGCTTCCTTTAGTCATTGCCTAACATGAATCACCTGTTCCTCCATCTCTTGAATCAATTATGGCCCAACTGTCACTCGATCTTCTAACATTTCCCAACTTAACGGTGTTCTGCATGGCCTTCCATACAGAGCTTCATAGGGTGACATTCCAATGGAGCTACGAAAATTGTTATTGCAGGCAAACTCTACCAAAGGTAGGTACTTCTCCCAATGGGTTTGATTATCCATAACATACATCCTAAGCATGTCTTCCATAACTTGATTTACTCTCTCAGTTTTCCCATCTGTTTCAGGATGATAAGTTGTGCTTAAGTTCAACTGAGTTCCCAATGCTAACTGCAAACTTGTCCAAAACCTAGAAGTGAATTGAGAGTCCTTATTTGAAATGATCTTCTTGGGTAACCCATGCAAACAAATGACCTCACTTATAAACACGTGTGCCACATCAATGACATCATAAGTGTCTCTAACCGGAATAAAATGAGCACTCTTGGTCAACTTATCAACTATCACAAGAATAACATTGTGTCTATGCGATGTGAGCAACAATCCCACAACAAAATCCATATAAATGACTTCCCATTTGGACATAGGAACATCATGCGGTTGTAGGAGACCTGTCGAGAGGTGGTGGTCAACTTTCACTTGTTGACACTCTAGGCACTTGGCGACAAAATGGACTACATCACGCTTCATGCCTACTTAGAAGAAAAGATTCTTCATGTTTGCGTACATTTTCTTCACACCCGGATGCACACAATAAAGTGTTCTATGGGCTTCCTTGAGTATGATGCTTCGAATATCCCCACCTTCGGGGATGTACATCCTTCCTTGATATCTTAACAATCCATCTGCTTCCAGGCTATATCCTTCATACTTTGGATCTAATTTCCTTCCACTCTGGAGGGTTGAAGTAACCTTTAAATACCAACTATCACCAATAAGTTTCCCCAACACATGCTCCCTAAGATTAACCTTTAAGGGTACCAAGGAGAAGACACGTGGTCTCCTACTCAAGGCATCCACAACCACATTCTCCTTTCCCTTGATGTATGAAATTCCAAAATCGTACTCGCTCATAAACTCATTCCATCGTCTTTGCCTGCCATTGAGATCCCTTTGAGTGAAGAGATGCTTTAATCTTTCATGGTCCATTTTGAGCTCAAAGTTTCACCCCACTAGATAGTGCCTCCAAAGTTTCAGAGCTAGCATTACAACTGCGAACTCTAAATCATCAGTAGCGTAAAGCTCCTCATGTTCCTTCAACTTCCTTGATGCATACATTATCACCCCTCCATCCTGCATTAACACAGCCCCCAACCCTTGCTTCGAGGCATCCGTGCAGACTGTGAAGTCTTTTTCCATATTCGACACTCATAGAATTGGTGCACTAGTTAGTAACCTCTTAAGCTCGATGAATGCAATATCACACTCTTATGTATATTCATACCTGACCCCCTTGCACTGTAAAGTGGTGATGGGTTTCGCTATGAGAGAACCCTTCCACAAATCTCTGATAATAACTTGCTAGCCCCGCAAAGCTTCTTACCTCATGAGCATTTTTCGACACTGGCCATTCCATAATGGCCTTTACCTTTTCTAGGTCCACAAAGATTCCTTCACTGAAAATGATATGACCTAAAGAGTGAATTTCTTTCTGGAAGAAAGAACAGTTCGACAACTTGCCATACAATTTTTTCTCTCTAAGGCATGACAACACCACTCACAATTGTTCCTCATGCTCTCTTTCGTTCTTGGAATATATGAGGATATCATTCAGAAAGACTCGTAAAAAGCGGTCTAAGTACTTTTGGAATGCACCATTCATGAGGCTCATGAATATTGTTGGCGCATTGGTCAAATCGAAAGGTACTACAACGAACTTGTAATGCCCAAACCAAGTTCGAAATGTCGTTTTAGGAATATCTCCTTCCTTAATCCTTAACTGGTGATACCCTGATCGCAGATCAATTTTTGAGAACATCATTGATCCTTTCATCTGATCAAAGAGATCATCTATCCGTGGCATTGGGTACCTATTTTTCATTGTAGCACGGTTCAAGTCCCTATAATCTATACACAGTCATAAGGAACCATCCTTCTTCTGTGCACCCCAAGGTGAGACACTAGACCTTATTAGCCCTAAGTCGAGTAGTTCCTTCAACTGCATCTGCAACTCACAAAGATATGGCGCTATCATCCTATACAGAGTCTTGGAAATTGGCTCTGCACCAGGTCTTAGCTCAATGGTAAAATCAAGCTCCCTCTCAGGAGGTAACCCTGACAACTCTTTCGAAGAAACATCCTTAAACTCTGACAATACTGGGTACTGATCCAAGGAGGGTCCTTTCCCTTCATTCATTGCTTCTACAACATATAATCGACAACCTTGCCTTATGCAATGTTTAACCTTCATGATCGAGATAAAGGGTAGAGACACTTTCCTCCGTACACCGTGGATCTCTATTGACCTTCCTTCATCGTCAATACAGAGCACCCTTCTTGCGAAACAATCAACCATAGCTTGATGGGATTCTAACCAATCCATTCCAATGATTAGGTCATACGTCCCGAGAGCAGTGACATATACCTTCAACCAAGTAGTACACACTCCCAGGTCTACTAGGAAATTATCAATTCTAGGTCCCACCGCTTGTTTTTCCCCCGAAGCTATCTCGACTTGTTTAAAGTCGTCATACTCGTAGGCTACCAACCCACACTTTTCTAATGCACAAGGTGAAATGAAACTATTTGTAGCACCAAAATCAAATACAATTTTAACATTGACATGATTTAGCGTACCTAACGACTCCACCATTGTGGATTATTAACCGCTGCATAAATTTGGTGGCTACCACTCGCTCTTCCCATTAGGGCCTTTCCTACTCTATGCATAAATCTTGCTCGTGACTTTGGGTAGTCACGCTGGTAATGGGGTCCTCCACACCCCCAACAAGTAACACGAGATTGAACCTGCGCACTGCCCTGTGACGGTCTCTGAAACGAGTTCCTTCCCCTGGAGCCCCTGCCCCTACTTGTTGCTCTTTGAGAAGGTCGTGGACCTATCTGCGTCATTGGCGATGAGTGGGATGTTTCACTCGCTTCCATTGAAATACCTGTAGCAACTACTCTAGGTGTGACTCTGTTTCCATAAGGAGGTGGCTTGGAGCTTCCTCCCCTGGAGAAGGTCTCAGGGGCCTTCCCCACGAATCCAGGATGTTGTGGAAAGGTTGATCTCATACCTCCGTTTAAGCTCATATGATCCTTCATGTAACATGCATTTTCAACTGCTTTAGCTACTGACAACGATTTCCACATATGTACCATGGCCCTTATCTTAGGGTTTGACCCATACACAAAATGTTATGCCTGTCGTTGATCGGTATCCATGTATGAGACATATTTTACCAACTCCATGAACCTGATCTTGTACTCTTCCACGGTCCTGTTTCCCTGAACCAGAGCATGAAATGCTCCTACCTGTTGTTCCTCATAAATATTTCCTCCAGAACCTTCTTTAAAAAGCTCCCATGAGAAGGTGTTTAAGGTAAGGTGCAACTGCCTCTCCAGATTACCCTACCAATTCAAGGCATTGTCCCTCAATTGAAATATTGCTATCTTTGCCTTAGATGTGGAAGCATAGTCCCTTAAGGCGAAACATCGTGTCATTCCTTCCAACCACGCCTCTACGCGTTCACTTGCACGACCCCCAACAAACTCTGGGAGTTTGATCTTCTGCAGTTCTATGGTGATGTCCCCTGGTGGAGGCCCTCCCTTTGAGTCCCTCGACGCTTCAAGGTTACCCACACCAGATGGTGGGGGTTCCACTTCAACATCAGTTGAATGGTGTCCCTTTAATGTCTCATTAATAGCCTCCAAAGACAGAAAAATGAGAGCTAATTCAAGCGATGGTGGTGGCAGTGCCGACATTGGCGGTCCTTGTGACGATGCCCCTCAGCCTCGATTTGCCTGAGTCCTGACCATTTTAAATGATTGAATCTACATCAACCAAATGCTTATCAGGGAAGAATTTTAAGACATTCCACATTTGCTCAATTTATACTTGCAAACATAGGGTTAGGTGTAAGTTTTTTTTTCTTACTTGTCTGTAAACAGATGTTACACTCTTTAGGGTAAGTGGCTAAAGTTTGGGGTCGAAAGCCTCTAAGCTTGGTAACTTATTCGGGTAAGGTGCTAACCCTCTTGCTTTGCTAGGTAAACTAACGTTGTGGGACACTCGTCAATTACCCTTAGCTATCTCCTAAACATGTATTAAACCCCATCTTCTAATCCTTATATCCTTATATGACTTATAATTGATCAATCAATTGCTTAATTAATAATGTTTCATAATCAATTAACTAAAATTTAATCATAATCCCTTTAATAACATTAATAATTAGCAATAAATATATTTTATTTTATTTATTTATTTATTATTATTATTAATATTATATTATTATTTTATAATAATATTTTTTTTTTGGTCACTATCGTCCTTGATGTGAGGATCTCCCAAAGAGACAAAGGGACCATCATCCTTGATGCGAGGATCTCCCAAAGAGACAAAGGGACTAAGATCACTAAATCACTCCTCAACGTAGAAGTCAAGCACCTCCAAATATCGACCAAGTCCCTCCAAATGTCAATCTTGAATTTGCTTTGTGCCGACAAGTGTCTTCACGATAGAAAAATCAAACAAAAATGGACTTAACCCTTCGGTCAAACACAACAACCTTGATTTAATCTATTAAAATTATCTTCGCTAGCGCCAGGGTTTGGCATCAGTTCTATTATGCTCTTGGCCACAGTAGAGAGGAAAGGAGAGGAGTCGACATATTAAGGAGCTTTTATACCGTCAATCTGTCATGGGTAGTTTGGAAATCCCTAACTGGGTTGCCGGTGTAAGGGGGCTTGTGATTTTTATGACGCAGGAAGGAGGCCATCTGCACTGGCATCGAGGGCTTGGCTCTGGTTGGCATCTCCCTCGATAAGGATGGGAACAGTCTTCAGACTTTATTATCAGATGTGGTTAGGGCTCTGGTGACGATTTTCAGCGTTTAAAACTCGGACGCTTGACCCTTGGGTTTTGACGTTTGGTCTAGGCTTTGGGGTGGAGCTTGTATGCTATGTGTTGGGAATTAGAACCCCATCGTGGGCTGCTCCTTGGTGAGTTGTGTGTTGAGATTTGGCGTTGACTTGTGTTGTGTTGTTGTTTTACTACATTGTGGAATGCCCTCGTGGGCTCCTCGATGGCTTAAATATTGGCAATGACAAAAGAAAAAGGAGAGAAAGAGGGAAAAGAAAGCCCAGACAACGTCTGGGGTAGTGGGCTCAATCGAGAATCAGGAGGCAAAGTCTAATACACATTTGATTTAAGTGGGTCCTTGCAATATCTTCACACAAAATCACCTAAAATTTCATTGCTTTGTGATGGGAAGTGCTTTGTTATAGTAGACCGTTTGTTCCTGCACAATACTCATTTACCCTTATGATTTGTGGAAGTCTAGGTGGATTATGCTTCAATGCCATAATCCAGACCAGAGTCTATCTAGTATGTTACCTTCTAACCAAGAGTCATACTTATCTATCAACTCATGAGTCCCTGTTGAGAAATATTATGCTACTCTCGTAGGCTATTCTATGTTGATTCGATGGGATTCTGCGTTGCGTTGATTTGGTAATTTATAGGCCTTGAATGGAACTTGGAAATTGTGTTGTGAGCCCAGTAATTTGTTTAAATATTCTTGTCAATGACAAAATCTGTTTATCTTCAGGAAGACCCATTATTTGCTTGTTGTTTATTTTCCTTGAACGATACTGGAATAGGAATTTGGACATGGTTAAACTGGGATATTTTCTTTAAAGGGGTCCTAACTTTCAAGCCTAGAAAACTGTAATTATCCCAAGCCATTATGCAAGGATCATCACGGTTTTGGTGTCTTTTTAAAACTTTTTTCTGGTTGTGGTATTTCGTTAAACAGTTTGCTGATCTATTTGTTTAGATGTGTTTATATGTGTGCATGCAACAAATAACAGAAAGAGATAACCATGGAACATACCTCAACCATATGCAATAAGATAGACAAGCCAAAACATCTCAAATCTTCTTTATTCATAAAATAGAGAAACCTGCTACATTGAAGATGCCGATCTGGAATGCTCAACAGATGGTCAAGAAGATAGACAATAGATAAGAGCTGCTACAAAATGCTCCCGCTAATACAAAAGATGCCTCCAAAGGCTGAATAAGAAATGAAGATCAATACAAGCAGATCTGAATGCCAAACTCTCCAGCTGAAGAATGCCACGCTCCAATAGAAGGCTGAAACCCTCAATAACTCAGCCTTGCTGCCAAAAGTGTCCAATCACCCTAAGAAATATGCCAACTGATAGATCGGGTGATGGTAAGAACAACCCAGGTGCCTGAATCTCCAAGATCCCTCTCAATCTCTGTAGATATGAAATTCCCCTCTGAATGGTGCACCCCACTAGATGACTGAAGCCCTAGATAATTCGGTCCTGCTGAAGGAGGCCTCCAAATGCTTTGAAACTCTCCAGAAATATAGATCGGGACACTGCAAGTCACTAGGTGAACTCTCAGGTTCAGATCTGAAGTGTAAACCCTCCAAATGGACTAGATCTGGATCTCAAAAACACCCTCCTTCTCTTCAATTCACCCCACTGCTCAAGAAATAATCTGAGCCATAAAACTATCTCAGAAAGCACTAGATTTGATGTCCAAGGCCCTGTAATGAAAACCCAAGTGATAGAATCCTCAATGGCCCTGCCAATCTCCTACAACGAATCTCTCTCCAAAGATTGTGCGCCCCCCTTGCTGGAAACCCCCAATGGTGCACCCTCCTCCTCTTCCTGTGCCTGTGGCTGTGTAGAACCTCCCGCACTGATGTAGATCTGACTAGAATGGTGTGGGAGAGTATTGCATCTCCGACACCAAGCTTGGGACAAGCTAGGTGGAATCTTTCACCACCGAATCGTCCTCTAGGGTTTGTTAAGTCAAAATCCTCAAAACCCCCAAGAGATGGGCTCACTAGCTAAAGCCAGATATCAAACTGATAGACATACATGAATCCATGAGAAGAGACCCTTGCTTTTCCTTTATACTTTTTGGCTCACCTTGTCCCTCCAAAGTGACTTTCATTTTATTAATATTTAATTAATTAATTAAATCACTTTAATTAATTAATTAACCTTTTTACCTTTGAAAAGCTCCTTATCTCTCCTTGTGGCTTCCCTAGCCACTGGAAGTCACTTCTAGCCATCCCATCCTGTAGCGTTGCTCCTCCCCATTCCAATGAGCTATTACACTGAGAGGTTCCTCCAAGTAATGTGCCCAAAATGACCTCTTCAGTGAATTCCATTGACTTATAGCTCAAAATAGTCAAAATCCTGGAAATCATTGGAATGCAATGAAACCAAAGCCAACCTGTGCGGAATGGCTCGTAATGATGGAATATGATCATCAATGCAAGCTGGACCCCACAATGCCTCTCAAATACCCATGTACTTGCTATAGCATCCATCTAGCTACTCTGGTCATCATAAATCTCTGCCCCGTGATGATGTCCCAAAGTGGGGACATTACATAAACTCTCTGCACAAGACTTATATTAGCAAAGTAATTTGGCTAAAGGCGAGCCCTAGATTTTTCATCTCTAAAAAGGATTTTGTGGGCAGACAATACAGAATCAAACTTTACGGGCTCCTCCCTTGACACATTAATCAAAGAATGCCCCTCGTGGGATCCTCCCTATGTGAGTTGGCCTGAAGGGCTTTGTATTTTTTTTGCATTGGCTCCTACACAGGTTTGAACCTTGCTGTTGACACGTTGGGGAAAGAATGAGGCAATAGATTGGTTCTTGCCATGCAGGAGCAAAGCAAAATACAGGGACTGCAGGCATCTGATATTCCATATCGTTTATGGGAGAATATCTTGGCCAGACTGTCGATTTCAAACTTGTTCAGGATGCTAAGCGATTGCACAACCTAGAATTAAATGGTGCAGTCAGACTCATTTATGATGGCCTACAAGAGGGTACCCCCACAAGACCTTTTCTTCATTATGATTGCATAATATAGTAATAGAAATGTTGTTGTTGCTTATAATCCTATAAATGACAAGTGGGTTGTTATTCCCTTGTGCTACATGTCATCTTCATGCCCTTGTTCTGTGATGTGATCAAGGCTTTGTAAGCCTATAGTTTCATGTGGGGGTCTGTTGGTAGCAGAGAACATAAAGGGGTTCCTTGTTGTCTGTAATTTGTTCACCAAAACCCATAAGATTTTGCCTCCCATGACATCCATGAATTCTCCCTATGTCGTAGCAATGGTGGTGTATCCAAAGAGAGACAACAAGTATCAAATTTTGGTTGTTAGTATTGTTGATTGGATTACTTCACATGTGTATGATTCTAGGAGCGATTCATGGAAGATTTGTGGTAGTTTTGATGGGAGGTTTGTAAGGCCTTCCAATTTCAGGTTATTGCTTGTAATACACATATTTTGCATCTAGTTTTTGTTCTTGCCAATTCAAATCCTACAGTCTTGTTTTGTCAATTTATGTGGGTGGTCAAGCCATGGTTTCAGTTTTGAAACCAGGCTCTGATACCATATGTAGAGCCTGGTTATTTTCAAGACTCAAACAAATTATTATTTTTTCTAAAATCTTCTACTTTAATGACTAAAATTTAGTTTAGAATTTCTTTCATGATTTTCTTATACTTGGAATAAACCAGGAATAGACAGTAACAACATAATAATGATAATAACATAATAATATTAGCAACAACAAAAGAATAATGATAACAACAACATAATACATACCTCCACCTGCATGTTGGTTTATCTAGTCCCTTTTTTGTCTGATCCCGTTCTTGTTCTTGCCCAGACTAAATATTAACCTCCCAACCAACTAGGAACAATCTCTCCTGCTCCCTAGCTACAGGAATATTTGCAGTTTCCTGGCCCCCTAGCCCAAAATTCCCAGCAACAACAATGCCCTGTGAGAGCTCCCCAAAACAATTCTCCCAATTTCTTCCTCCTCCTCTATCTTTCAAAAATTCAGAAATCCTAAAACATAAATGAGCTCCCTCTTCCAAGTCCTCCCCTTCTTCCTTATCCTCCTGTCTTGAACCCCCCTCATTAATAACCAACAAACTTATCCCCCCATTAATTCCCCAACAACCCTATCCCCCCATTAATTCACCAATAGCCTTATCCTCCCCATTAATTACTTACCCACCTTTTAATAATAAAATAATAAAATACTCATTAATATATTTTAACAATTAATTAAATTTAAATTAAAAACTATGAAAAAATTAATCAATTTGGGCTGTTACACATTTTCTTTTTGAAACTCTTTTTCATTTGAAGAATTAGTGTAAAGTTTTGTTTTCCAGTCTTCTTATAAGTTTCATTTTTGTAAGAGTATCAAACAACAACAGTTGCACCTCCATACCCTTTGAGTAAAAACACCCACTAAAACGAATGCTAAACTTGAAATGTGCTAGACTTTGTTTCTAGGGTTCACAAACAAGTTTAGGCTTAGGGTCTTGGATTAGGATTGGAGAGATAACTCTCCAAGGCCATTGAACAAACATAGGAGTCCGAGGAGAGTCTCAAATCCAATTTTCGTATAAGTATAGCTGGGAGCCTCCTCTAACACAGGAGCTAAACACGAGGTCACATGAAGGAGAGACAAGGAGATTGCCCTTCAAATCTTGACTATGCGTAGTGGAGAGATCGTATATTGGGGGATTCGCTAGTTCCTTTACCTCCGCGAGAGGCGACACTTTTGAAGCTTTGGGCTTTGTTACCCTACCCATATGTTCCATCCTGATTGTCAACTATACCCCCGGACATTTCCTATGAGTTGGCAACCTTTGTGGCTTTTCCTAGGGATATCAGAGGTGATTGTGGGGGCTTTTCGTGGTACTTAGGTCAGATTTCATATCACACTTTTCAGTACTGTTGGAGGGTGCCCCGCGAAGTGTGGGTGCTTGCACCGAACAAGGATGGTTAGTAGAGGTCGAGATAACTTCTTCTCACTCCTTCGTTCGTTGGTCCATGGGACTTAATCAACCCATGCCTTCGTTCGGAAGGTCCCTTTCCACTTCTTCATTGCTTTGGACTCGAGACCTCATCCATCTCGACTGAAGATTTGGAAAATTTGTTTTCTTGCGATGTTTCTCTTAGGGATTTTTATTGGAGTGTTTCTTTGTGTAGTTGGCCTTAGGTTGTTTCAGTGTCACCACTTTTGGATAATTGATTTAGGGTGGTTGACCAACCGCTCCACTGGTCGGGAGGGACCCCTGGTCTTTCTCTTGAATGCATGGAGCCACCTCCTAGAAGGCGTGGGTTTTTATACCACTGGTTCGCCAGAGTTAGTGCATGAGACTTTTATGGACATGAACAATCCGACAAGGGACAAACCTGTGCATACGAATGATATGACCAAAGTTCTTGGGGATACCAACCAAGGGACCCTTGCCCAAGGGGATTGTTTTTCTTTTTCTTTCTTTGTAAATGTTTGTGCCCCCTTGATGGCCACTTTGAACATTCTTGGGTTGAATGTAGGACTACCGGTTTGGTTGTGTACCACTCCAAAGGTTCCAAATTCTCTCGATGCTTCTCAGATAAGCACCTTGTGTCATGGGCGTTGTACGGATTTTTATCCTTCACCTTCTGCATCCACAAAGTTTACTTCTCTTCCTCCTCCCTCTTCTAGTCAAATTCTTGCTACTAGTAAGCAAAAGTCTAAAAGGATTAGAAAGAGGAAGAGTAAGAAGAAGAAGTCACCAACCTCTGCTAGTTATGTTGGAGACTTGTCACCAGCTGCAACAAATCATATGACATGCAGGAGTCATGTTCAAATCCTTGCACGTGGAGGATGGACGATTTTATTCTTGATGTGGATGTCGAGCTGATGGACTATTTTGCAAATCTTATGGAGGAAGCCATGATATGGATAGAGCCAGCTGGTGCATCACCTATCTATGGCCTAGTTCAATATAATAAGGCCTCGGTCGTGGAGCCCTTTGAGGCAGGACAGGAAGAAACGCGCTTAGAAAATAACCAAGAGATTAGCCAAAACCTAGTTAGTGTTAAGGATCCTATAGTCGAGGGAGCCACGTTTTTGGTAATGTGTTTGGTTTGTCCTTTGGATCCTTTCCCACTCTTTCTCCACACTTGGCTTCCATGTGGGGTCCTTAGGCTTCTCTGGACTCTCCATATGTGCGTTGGTTCTTGTCCTCTGCATTCAAAACTTTTTCTCTCAGGGAAGGAGCGACTGAGGTGGGTGTACCCCCTCCGGGTATGACGAGATCATTCTTTGCTCTCACTCCCCAACACATATCGCTAGAGATCTGCGAGGAGGAACTTGGCTGGCCTTCAACACTTTTTCCTTTTGGAGGACCTTCTTAGTCTACAAACTAAGGCATTGTTTTCACTGAAGGTCATAGGTTTATAATCAAGATTTTGGTGGAGCCGCAGGTTGCCTCAAAACAGGGCGTTGCGGATAGAGGTCGACCATCCTCTTCGTGTTTCTCCTCAAGGCTCAATCCCTCCTGCAAATGAAGTCAGCAGTCGACATGCCAAGAAGAAGAAGGTACACAATGTAAAATCCATAGGCCAGACTATTCAATGTGTACTAGGGAAGGATATTACATTCCCCCAAGTTATGGACATGGCGATCGGGGCAGTGGTTAGGTGTGCTAGGGGCCGACATTTTGGTACCCCTTTCCTTAGTAAATGGGTGAAAAACTCTTGGTCGGATTTCATTTCTCTGCCATTGGAAGTAAAAACCCTAGTGAAGGGTTAGTTTTTATCAAAATTTGTAAAAGAGGAGGATGTGGAGTGGGTCCTTAAAACCCCATGGATTATCAACTCTTCGCCCATTTTGTTCAAGAAATGGACCCCTATGTTTGATGCTAGTAGGGAAAAAATGGATGAAGTGGCCATCTGGGTTAGACTTCCTGGGTTTCCAATGGACTTTTGGAATAGGGAGTCACTTAAGGAGATAGGTAACATGCTAGGGTCGTTTATGGATGCAAACATGTATTTCAAAAGATCATGGAATATGATCATTTCCCGGATTCTAGTTCTTTTAAACATAAGGAAGGGTCTTGTAGAGAAGAAACAACCTAGGGGAGCTCATGGCCCTGTGAAGATATTGTAGGGATTGACTCCTCTAGATCTTTCTCGAAACTGCCACCTCCTAGCTCTAGATCTGGACAACCCTCTAGTCAAAGATCAGACGTGCAAGCTTTCCTGCACAACTTCTCATCTCAGATGGTTATGTTTTTTTCTCCCTCTATGTCCACTTCACATATGACTCATGCTTTATCTTTTTAGGGAAAGATTGGTTAGTGACACTGGAAGATATCCCACCCTCCTCATATGCTAAGAAATCCCCCCCCGGTCCCTTCGCTCCTTGGACTTTCCTTGTCCCTCTTCTCCTGTTGCCTCCAGACTGTCCTCCATTTCAAATGGTTATGACTTAGATTCATCAAAGGACTCAGATGAAGATGTGATTGCCTATCAACTTAGGAATAGACCCATTCTTTCTTCTGGGGCAATCTATATGATTCAAAGTGGTCTAGGAAATAACTAGAGACTTTCTCATGGGGGGAAAGGTCGTGGAAGGAAATAAAAAATTTCAAAGGCCCAAAATCGAGCCCTACTAGATCCTGTAGCTGGAAACAACTCACCATTATAGGGGCACTTAGAACATCGTCTACCTTTGAGGAGCGTTCTAAATGAAAGTCCTCTCTTTCAATAATAGGGGTGTGGCGAAACCTTCCAAAAAAAAGGCTAGTGGAGTTGAACCAACTAGACATCATATTTCTGCAAGAAACATTGGGTGGGGGAGAGAAAATCATTCACACCCTCGAATCCCTCCAAGGTCGATGGATATTTTTATCCCTTGACGCAAGAGGTCGGTCAGGGGGTTTGGCAATTGGATGGAAAACAAGCTTGGTTAAGATCTTAAACTCTTGGGGGTTTGAGTCTAGATTGGGGGTGAAGGTTTATTTGGATGATTTGGAATGGATCTAAAGCTGGTGAACATCTATGGGCCCAATAATGATCGCTAGCCTTTCTTAGAATCTTTGATTAACAAACCTTTTATGCAGGATGCAAATATTGTAATTGGAGGGGATATAAATTTATTGATCGACTCTGCTGAGTCTTGGGCCCCCCGTGATAGACCTGACCATCTCTCTGGTTATTTCACTCATTTATTAGAGGAAAATAAATTGGTTGATGTGGCCCGAATAAAACTTAGACCTACTTAGAGGAACAAAAGATCTAGGGAGGATCAGATTGCTAAAAGAATTGATCACTTCTTAGTTAATGAACCCACGTTGACTCTTCCATTACACCTCAGACAATGAGTGGGCTCCGATGGGGACTTTGACCACTTCCCAATTTTCCTAGATATGGTCGGAGGTATGCAGAAGCCAACTAGCACTTTTAAGTTTAATCCATATTGGTTGCAGGAGGAAAGATACCAAGAATTGATTAAAAATATCTGGTTCCCTATCTCTACCAAGAATGACTCCCCAATAACAGTTAAATTCTCAGAAAATATGAAGAAAGAAAAAAAGGCTACTATGGAATGGGATCGTCTTAAAAAAGTACGGGATGACCAGGAGATTAAGGACACAAAATCTAGGTGGTAAGCAATTTATGATTCAGAGGAAGGGGGGTTTCTAAATCAAGATACTAGAGAGACCCTGTAGAACTTGGAGAAAAAAGAAAAGAAAGTTGTTGGAAGATAAGGAGGCTGAATGGAGACTAAAGAGTAGAGCCCTGTGGTTGCAGTGTGGGAATGAAAACACAAAGTTCTTCAAGGCTTATGCGAAAGGAAGGAAACTCACAAACACTATATGGATCTTAATTGATTATGTGGGTAGGTTGGTATCCTCCTTTAAGGATCTGGCTCATCTTGGTTAGATCCACTTTCATTCTTTATTTGGGGAAGACAACAGAGTATCTATGGTAAAAATTGTTCAATTGGCTATGCTCTTCCCTATTTTTGTTAATGACAAACTCAAGAGGGATCTAATAGCAAAAGTGACAGAAGATGAGCTGAACGTTGTGCTCCATAGTTTCCAGAAGGATAAAAGTCCGGGCTCTGATGGATGGACCATCAAATTCTTTCTGGGGTTTTATGAAATTTTGGGTTCAGGCATTCTGAAGGTGGTGGAAGAATCAAGAACCAGAGGATATATCCACCCCCCATTGAATGCCACCTTTATAGATCTCATCCCAATGTTGGATGATCCCAAATCTATGGAGGATTTCAGGCCCATTTCTTTATGCAATTGTATCTACAAAATTGTGCCTAAAGTTATAGCTCGAAGATTGAAGCCCATCCTAACAGAAAACATTTCCAAAGAACAATTCGGGTTTCTGGAAGGCAGAAAAATTCATGAGGCCATTGGAGTTGCACATGAAGCTCTTCATTCTATAAAAACAAAGAAAGTCAAAGGTGTTGTGCTAAGAATTGATCTTTCGAAGGCCTATGACAAAGTTAGTTGGATGTACTTCAGGCTACTGTTAACACATATGGGATTCGAGGTGCCTTTTATAAATTGGGTAATCAATTGTATTTTATCTGTTTCCTTTGCGGGCATAATCAATGGTGCGACCTCATGGTTTTTTAATTCAGAAAGGGGTCTTCGACAAGGCTACCCACTTTCTCCCCTACTCTTCCTCCTTGTGGCCGAAAGACTTAGCAGGGTTATTGGGACTGCAAAAATTCAAGGAAATTTGCAGGGTCTATCTATTTCCCATACTATTCGGCTAACACACCTCCTGTTTTTGGATGATGTATTTGTTTTTTGCAATGGTTACAGAGGGGATGCAGAGACACTAACAACAATTCTCAACAGATTCAGTCTGGCAACCATAATGCAAATAAATATTCATAAATCAACCCTCTCTATCCAAAACTTGGAAGTTGATGAACTGGATAGTTATCAAGAGAGATTCTTTTTCGAAGTAAAATAGATTGATATGGGACTAACATATTTGGGATTCAAACTAAAATCAAATAGTTACAAAAGGGAGAACTCGCTTTGGCTCCTTGCAAATCTAGAAAAAAACATTAAATCTTGGAGCTATAAATGGATTTCTAGGGCAGAGAGTCTAGTTCTGGTTAAGTCAGTCCTTGAAGCAATTCTAGTCTATTGGATGTCATTAGTCTGGATTCCCAAGGGAATCTTGGAGAAGGCCAGAAGGATTTGTTTTAAATTTCTCTGGGTAGGTTCTCAGAAGAAACATATTTCACCCTGGGTAAAATGGGAGTCTCTAGCAGTCTCCAAGATGCTAGGTGGCTGGGGGTTAAAAAAAATATACATGTTCTCAAATTCTCTTGCTGCCAAATCCACTTGGAGACTACTTTATACAAATAGTTTGTGGACTCAGGTTATCTTATAGAAGTATTTGCATCCTCTCTCAGTGGTAGAATGGATTAGAACTCCACAAAAGGAAGCTAACAATTGCTCTATTATTTGGAAAACAATTATCAACTCCTTTCATGTCATTGGTGATGGGCTAGCATGGAAAATCGGGGATGGATCAAGAGCTCATGTAGGTATGGACCCTTGGCCTGACAGTCGAAATAGTCATATTCTCCCCCCTGATTTGGTTCAACAACTACATGAACATGGCTTTATATACCTAAATCAAATAGTTGATGGACTTCATTCCAATATTTGGAGTCGGGAATGGAAAGGTTGAACACTTATGGGGTTAAATGAGGTATATACTAAAACATGGAATGAATACATTAATGCGCTAAAAATATACCATATCCGAATTACAGAGAGAGAAGATGAGCTGGTATGGCAAGGTACACCCAATGGTGCCTACACACCTAAGCTTGGATACACTATGCTCAATGTTGGGCTAATGCAACGAGACCCTATATGGTATTGGAAAGGTTTATGGAAGGTGAAATGTCCTCTCAAAGCCCGAATGTTTATGTGGGGTATTATAAACAACAAGGCCCCACTTGGGATAAAATGCACCGTCGACAAATCGTAGGCCCTGGCTGGTGCTCATTATGCAATGGAGATGAAGAATCTCCAAAACATCTTTTCCTCCACTATCCCTTCACAAAGCATGTCTGGAAATAATGCTCTAAAGGAATAATTCAACTGTGAATTTGGCAAGGAATTTCTATTGAAGACGCTTGGAAAGGATGGTTGGACAATCCATCTTTTCACAACATTAAATCCCTTTCTCTCAATGTCAATTGGGGTGTGTGGCTAGCATGCAATGCTGCTATTTTTAATAACAAACTCACTCTGCCATAAATTACTGTGATTCAAGGGCCAAGTATCTTGTCCCACTTTCCTCAAGACAAGAAAGCCTCTATTCCACGTTGTTTCCAAGTTGAACAAGTGGACCACTCCTATCCGTGATCCTTTTTTGATGGTGCTTCATAAAATTAGTTGTGTGGCGGGGGGTGGGGTTCTTTTTCTCTCACACACTCACTTTTTCAAGCTGAAAACGGGTCTGGCAAGGGGCTCAAACAATTATGCATAACTTCTATCTCCAAAACTCCTGTTATTCTTTGCAAGTGAGAGAGGAGTTAAGTCCCTTTAGATCTTTGAAGATTCTATGATCATCATAAACTAGGCCAAGAAAATTTAAAAATGTCATATTATCACTTTATTACGATTTCTTGAGGATGTATTTAGGATGATGAACACTTTTGACTCTTTCTCTCTTCGACATGTCTACAGGGAACTCAACTCAACGACAAATACTCTCTGTAAAGAAAGCCTTCAGCTGGATGTTGGGTCGTGGTCGATTTCTGAAGAGATTGACGGTAAACATTTTGATCTCCATATCAGATCTTTCTTCACCCACATGGGGGCCAATTGATGGTTCTTAGTTTCCCACATTTCGGATCTAGGATCTGGACTGCATATATTTTCTGAACCAGTGGACAATTATGGCACATCTTCAACATTCCCTTTTTTAATTTTTGTTGGATGAAAAAATGTTTTTTATTCTCAAACTTTTTTGCATTTGAATTTCTTTTTATGTATATAAAGGCTCCTATTGGACTAGGACAATACATAATATCCTTGATGCTTATTGGATGTGATGTCCAACGTTTTTCAATATTCGTCTGGCTCACTAAATAGGTCATAACTACAGTTTTTTACTTTGGTTGATAGCTCAAGAGAGGAGGTAAGTTCTGGAAAAATACATGGGAGCATATATTTCTGCAAAATGTAAACTTTGTTTCTTTCTTAGAAATAAAATTTACGTTTTTTTTCCAAGGAAAAAAATGATATTTAGACATCTAGGAGTTGGTTAAATTTAACTTGGTTTAATATGTCTTTAGGTAAATTGTGTTTCGTTATTGTGCTTTTGTAATTATTTAATCCAACGGTCACGATTATTTTCTAGACATAAAGCAGTCCAACAGTTCACCATCTCCTCGATACTAATGGCACTTGATTTGTGGCTTAGTATCTGATTGGTCCATGATCTCTAATTAAAGAGCATGGATGATCCTGTGCTTATAATCGGTTGTGAGAGATTCATAAGTAAACTATTTTCCTTTTGCATTAATATATTGCCTCGAGTGGTCGTGATGGCTCAAGTCATCGATTGTTTTCCTCTTTGAGGGTTTTAACAACGTAAACACTAGTGTACTGATATTTGATATGTTTGTGTGAGTGGTTGCCTTTACTCAACACATTATTAGAGCTCTTATGAAGACCTGCTCATGTTTTTTTATCAATATCTTGAATCCGTGTCAATGCATGCATTAAATGACTTTTGGATTATGTAATTTCTAAGCATTTTTGGGTCAAATGAACCGCTCCTCTGCATCCAAAACATTGTTTCAGCTACGAATGCTTTTCGTGTCACTTTAAAAGATTTTTGTTTGCCTAAGACACAATCATTTATATCGGATCTAGAGGTATAAAGTGTCATTTTTAAAGTTTTTTTTTTTTTTTTAATATTTCATTTTGGTTTTTTAATTTATATTTCCAATTTGTTCCCTTTCTGATATAAGTATGTTCTTTATCATGCACCTTGTGCGAGCTTAGTAAATCAGGAACCCAACATTTTTACGTATGCTCTTTGTCATGCATTTTGTGTGATATTGGCAAAT
>ML788008.1:666012-685665 GCA_009831015.1 Picea engelmannii
ACAACTCTTTTGTATGTCACGAGTTGCCTTCAAATTCTATTTGATCTTTACCATTTACTCTTCAATCTCCTTAAGCATCTTAGGCCCAAGTACTACTCTATCTCTTGAATTTTTCCAGCTTACTGGAGTATTGCATTTCCTACTACATAGAGCTTCAAATGGGTTCATTTTCAATGAAGCTTAATACCCATTGTTGTAGACAAACTCAACCAATGTAAATAATTATCCACTTCAATAGCTTATCCATCACATACATCCTCAACATATCTTCAATTACTTGATTAACTCTCTCTTTTTACCCATTTTCATGTGGATGATATATTGTATTAAAATTTAGATTTGCGTAATCCTTTGAACAATTCCTTCCAGAAGTTTGAAGTAAACTTGGGATCTCATTTTAACAAAATTGCCTTAGGCATTCCATGCAACCTGGAAATTTCCTTCATATATATTTTTTCAATGTTAGCTACCTTATGACTCAGTTTAACTGAAATAAAATGGACAACCTTTGTTTGCTTATCCACTACCACCATTTTCGAATCATCCTATTTTGTTGTACTGGGAAACTTTGTAATGGAAATTTTGGTTACTACCTCCCACTTCCATTATGGAATTGGTAATGGTTGTAGAAAACCTACTAGGTGTCTATGCTCAACCTTCACTCTTTGACATTCCATACATCTAGCTATGTAATCAACCACATTCTTCTTCGTACCTGGCCAAAAGTATTGGATTCTCAATGTTGCAATGGTTTTCTAATAACCTAGATGTCCAATAGATGGAACATTATGCATTTATTTTAATACCAACTTCTTTATTTCACTTGAATTGTGAATATAAACTATAATTTTATGCATACATATTTCATTTGCTTCCAACTGATATTCTTTGTACTTATGTTGTAAATTTTCCTATTGTAGAGCTTCCTTTACCTGTAGGTAATGCCCATCTGCAACAATAACCTCTAAAATCATGTTATTTAAATATGATTTATGCATGTTGATAGTTGTAGCATGCATTACATGGACCCTTATGTCAAATGCATTTGCAATCTTATTCTTCTTTCCTTTAATATGTTTGATATCAAAGTCATATTCACTCAGGAATTCTAGCCATCTAGTTTGCCTAACATTCAAAGTTTGTTCCTCAAACAAATACTTCAGACCACTATGGTCTGTCCTTAATTCAAATTTATTTCCCATTAAATAATGCCTCCACATCTTTAATGAGTGAACTATGGCAGCAAGATCTAAGTCATGTGTGGCATAATTAATTTCATGCTCTTTGAGTTTTATGTACTCATCACAAATGACATGTCCATTCCGAGTAAAGACTCCACTAAGTCCCTCTTTGCATGCATATGTGCACACCAAAAAATACTTATTTGGATCTGTAATCTTTGAAATGGGTGCACTAGTTAACAATTTCTTTAACAACTTGAAACTTTCTTCACAGTTTGAAGTCCATTCAAACTTTATTCTCCTCTTTTTCAAATAAGTGATGGGGTGAACAATCTTGAAGAATCTCTCTATGAATCTCTTGTAGTAGCCAACAAGCCCCATGAGTGACCTCACCTCCATTACCTTTCTTGGTGTTAACCATCCTCTAATGGCTTCAATCTTCTATGGATCCATTGTTATAGATCTGAAAAGATCTTTTACATGACTATGGTTGAGTTATTATGCATGTCTTGGTTAACCAATTAGGAAGCTTAAAGAAAGAAGAATAAGTTATAAAAGAAATATACCAGACATATGAACATGTATAGAACTGAAATGAAGCATAGAACAACAACAAACCATAACACCAATGTGATAACAGAGTTCGACAATCTCGCCTACGTCTCCGGGCCTTTGTCTCAGTGGGTGAGGCTTTCTTATTTTTGTTCAAAGCTCAATAAGTACATCACAACAGTGCCAAAAGGTTACAAAACTGACCTAGTCTTGTTCTCCAAGATCTCAAGAACCCAATAGAAGAAACGATACTCAAATCAGATGACCGGAGCTCCTAGAAATGGCCCGCAAAGGTGCGCTCCTCAACAACTTCCCAACATAAAAATGGCTTTGGCTTGGAAAATATTCAGCATAAACCTACTCTGAATCTCTTTTCATGGCCTCAATAAGGCTTGGTTTATATAGATCTGAATTTGGTAACCATCTCCCAACTTTCCCCCAAGATCTGGCCTCAAAAAGGGCCCAATATCCCCCCAAAAGGGCCAAAAATCTCCAAACAACTGAATAAAAACAATAAAATCCATATTATAAAGTTTATAACCCACATTTGGAGAAATATTGGGGTGCAACCTCTTATGCGTTGGCCCCTGGTCGTATGGGAGCCCGCCATATGGCAAGGCGCTAGGCACTGGTTCGTTAGCCCCCTCATTGTCAGCCCCTGGTCTTGTGCTGATGGTGCATGTGGCCATAACCCAGTCCTCCCACATGCTTTATGCAGATAAGCTCTCGACAGCTTATCCCCTGGTCAACGGGCTAGCCTGATCGACCGGGGCTAGTCCCTTTATCCCCGTGCTAACAACCAAAACAAGTTCTCAGTCGTATGGGATACGCCAAAACTACCGTGGGCTATCCCTTAACAATTTTCTGCACCATGTGTTAGAGCTTGGGCCTGGGTTATGGGTGGTGGTATGATGATAACGCTTACGCCAAGGGTTGGGGCTAGGCCCCAGCCCTTTTTCTCTTAGACTTAGCACATGATCAACTTTTATAAAATCCACACCATCTCATGTTAAGAATCATCTGGTAGGTGGGCTAGCTTGTCCGACCTACGCGAAACCTTTGGCGCTCAGGGAGGTTTAGGGTTCAAAACCCATAAACTCCACACCATTTTGGAATTAAACACAAAATCAATCCATGGGTGCCACGTGGCAGCCCATGTCTGGGCCACGTGGCACCTACCTATTCGCCGAGTACATTGCCGCGTGTCAACCTTTGATTCGTCCACGTGTTTTCCACGTCATTCTGCCACCGTACCTGTCACCTATCTTCCCTATCAACGTTGTACCCTTCCATGTGTCATCATACAGATGTGCCACGTGTCGCCATACAGACGTGCCACTTGTCGATGTACAGACGTGCCACATGTCACCCTTACAGTGGTGACACATGTCACTTCCCGGTTGGTCCACTTGTCATGTCCACATCAACATTCGTATGCCCAGTCAGCCTGTGAACTGTGCCTTCCATGTCAGTTTTACGGTCGTACGACCTGTACAGTTAGCTACCACGTGGCACTATACAGACTGTACAATCAACATTTTTTTTCCCTGTTTGGCAAAATGAGAATATCACTATAAGTTGAGCATACAACGTCCGTTTGATCCCACTCAAGTTGTGTTGGGTTCATATCGACAAGGCCTACGCACACGTCCGTTTTGAAGCTATTCCGAGAATTTTTATTTTTAGGCCTTTCTAAGCCCCATCAAGGTCCTCAATCCGAATCTAGATCACACCTCCCCACTAAAGGACCATTTCGTCCCCAAAAGGTTACTGACTAGTCATCAAGATCAATATAGGCCACTCGACTTGTCCTCTGTCTTTGAACTCTGTCCTGTGCACCTGTCTCATCAAGATCAACTGTAACACAATCATGACAACTGACAACATATTGTTAACCATTTGTACCCTGTCACATCTTACTGAATCCATTATCATCCATGTAGACAATATTACTAATGATAGCATAAAAAATATGACTGCAAATGAGTTGATATGTTTGTAATATTTGCACGACAATAGCTTATCTTGAAGCAACCTGTGATTGATTTTCCATTCTACAATCATCTCCTGTTCTTGCTTAAGATCGATTAGTTGATTTGAAACAATTATAGGTTTGTTGCTTGCTTAAATTGCCTTGTTTAATTGTTCCATAGTTTGAAGAGTTTTATTTGCCTTTACACGATGAGCATGAACCACATATTTTTGACTTGCCTTGGTTAATTGATATTGATTCTTTGTCCTGTAGAAGATTGCTTTATGATCAAACAAGTATGGACTACCTCAGACCATTCCACATTCACTTAGTGGCACTACATCACATGTTACCTAGTCCACATACTTAGATGAAATAACAAATTTTAATGTGCACTGTTTAGTTATGTGCATTTGATGATGGTTGCTTATCCATTCAATTGTGTAGGGCTTATGATGTATTTGTGTTTTTAACCCCAATTTTCTAACCAATTCCTCTGAAATTAGGTTAGATTGAGATCCACTATCGATTAATATATCAACCTTAGTGTGTTGCATGAGGACCCTTATATGAAACAATTTAATTCTACAATCAATTCCTTCACCAATATTACATGTCATACCAACCAATGAAACCTTAGATTTGTCACCTGAATCCGATCCCAAGTCTGTCGGTCGTGTTGTCGCTGCAACTATTTGTCTCCCTTTCTTTTCCTTAAACCACTTTGGTCTCTTCTAGGGATGCAATTGCCAACAACGGTCCTCATCACACCCCTCTTTCTTGCAATGCTTGCAAGAGGGCCTCTCTTCCTTTCTCGTCACTGAATTTGGCTTATTGCCATGCCACTTCCTCTTGTCCTCTTTCCTTGAAGACGATTCCCCTGATACACCAACACTTGTTTTCCCTGCTTCAATGTATGTCGTTTGAATAGAAACCTCATCAAGATTAGTTTGTCCAAACATGAATACAATGTTTCGAATATGTGAAGGTAAACCTCCTATATACTTCATAAGAGTTTCTTGGGTATGTAAAGGAATATCTAACATCAATGCTATTTTACGAAAGCCATCTGTGTAATCTTGCACTGTTTGTCCTTTTCTTAGTTTTAAAGCTCACCATTCAATTAACGATTTCTCTTTATAACCCAAAGGATAGAATTGCTTTCTAAGTGCAGAAATGAAACTTTTCCATGATGGAAATACATTACCCACTTGTTGCGTTCTGTTTTTCAACTTGCTTTACCACCATATGAGTGTTGTGCCTGCAGGTCTCAATGATGGCAACTTTATTTGTGTGGCCTCATCCTTGATCTGTTGCACACTGCAATAAACCTCCATCTGTCTAACCCAATTGTCAAGTTTCTATGCATTGACTTCATCATCATATATGGGTAATTCAAATTTCACATCAAGTTTTAATAATGACATTTCATTCTTATGTTTATGGACACGTTTTTTTGCATTGGATTTAGAACTTGAACTTGAAGAAGAAGGAGAAGAAGGAGGTGATTATGGAGGTGAAGGAGGAATTTGAGGGAGATCCTCTCCTTATTTACTTTTTACCTTTGAAGATTCACCCATATTTGATCTCTTCCGTTCCAAGTAATCTTCGTACAAAACCTTCATCATCTCCAACATAACAAAGAAAGTTTTTCGAAACTCTTTCTTATCTTGAGAAAGTCCCTCTTCCAATGCCATCCTCTTGCTTTGAGAAGTTCTCTTTGTCAATTCAATCAATGGATTCTCTTCAACAAGATTGCCTTCACCATGAAGTAGCTTTTCCCTGGTTAACATGCAAAATTCAAATCCAAACGTCAACTAGCTCTGATGCCACTTGATCCGAAAAAATCTTTTACACGACTATGGTTGAGTTATTATGTATGTGTTGATTAACCAATTAAGAAGCTTAAAGAAAGAGGAAGAAGTTATAGAAGAAATATAGCAGCCATATGAGCATGTACAGAACTAAAATGGAGCATAAAACAACAACAACCCATAACACCAATGTGATAACAAAGTTCAACAATCTCGCCTATGTCTCCGGGACTTTGTCTCAGTGGGTGGGGCTTTCTTATTTTTGTTCAAAGCTCAATAAATACATCACAGCAGTGCCAAAAGGTTACAAAACTAATTTGGTCTTGTTCTACAAGATCTAAAGAACCCAACAGAAGAAACGACACTCAATTCAGATGACCGGAGCTCCCAAAAATGGCCCACAAAGGTGCGCTCCTCAACAACTTCCTTGCATAAAAATGGATTTGGCTTGGCAAATCTTCAGAATAAACCTACTCTGAATCTCCTCCCATGGCCTCAATAAGTACTGGTTTATATAGATTTAAATTTGGTAACCATCTCCCAACTTCCCCCCAAGATCTGGCCTCAAAAAGGACCCAATATCCCCCAAAAAGGGCCAAAAATCTCCAAAACAGCTGAATAAAAACAATAAAATACATATTATAAAGTTTATAACCCACATTTGGAGAAATATTGGGGAACAACCCCCTATGCGCTGGCCCCTAGTCATATGGGAGCCCACCATATGGCAGGGCGCTAGGCACTAGTTCGTTAACCCCCTTATTATTGACCCCTAGTCCTGTGCTGATGGTGCATGTGGCCATAACTGAGTCCTCCCACGCGCTCTGTGCAGATAAGCTCTCAACAGCTTAGCCTCTGGTCAGTGGGCTAGCCTGACTGATCGAGGCTAGTCCCTTTATCCACACGCTAACAACCAAAACAAGATCCCGGTTGTATGGGATACGTCGAAACAACCATGGGCTATCCCTTAACAATTTTCCGCGCCATGTGTTAGAGCTTGGGCCTGGTTTATGGGTGGTGGTCCAGTGATAATGCTTATGCTGAGGGCTGAGGCTAGGACACAACCATTTTCCGCCCGGACTTAGCACATGATCAACTTTTATAAAATCTGCGCCATATCATGTTAAGAATCATTCGGTAGGCAGGCTGGCTCGCCCGACCTAAGAGAAACCTTTGGCGCTCGGGGAAGTCCAGGGTTCGAAAACCATAAACTCCACACCATTTTGCAATGAAACCAACAACCAATCCATGGGTTCCATGTGGAAGCCCATGTCTGGGCCACGTGGCACCTCCGTATTCGTCAAGTACATTGCCGCGTGTCGACCTCCGATTTTTCCATGTGCCTCCCATGTCATTCTACCACCTGTCTGCCCTGTCAGAGCCGTACCCTACTACGTGTCACCGTACGGACGTGCCACATGTCACCCTTGCAGTGGTGACTTGTGTCACTTCTCGGTTGGTCCACCTGTCCTGTCCACGTCACCATCTGTACACTCAATCAGCCTGCCAACTGTGCCTGCCACGTCAGTTGTATGGCCATGCGACCTATATAGTCAGCTGCCACATGGCACTGTATGGACTGTACAGTTAACATTTTTTTTTCCTGTTTGGCAAAACAAAAAGATCTCCATAACTTTAGCATAAGACGTTCGTTTGAGCCCGTTCAAGTTGCGTTGTGTTCGTATCGACGAGGCCTATGCACACATACATTTTGAAGGCATTATGAGAAGTTTGTTTTTTAGGCCTTTCTAAGCCCCACCAAGCTCCTGGATCCGAATCTGGATAAATTATCCCTTCCTATGAAATTATGTGTCCCAAGTAATCCATCTGCCTTTGATAGAAAGAATACTTGCTCATTTTTTCACACAATTGATGCTCCCTTAGCACCTATAGTACCAACATCAAGTGTTGTTCATGTTCTTCCCCTCACTTAAAATAGACAATTATGCGATCCAAAAATACAATGACAAACTTATCCAGGTGATTTATGAATATGCCATTCATTAAGCACATAAATATAGCTAATGCATTTGTTAGTCCAAATGGCACCACTACAAACTCATAATGTTCATACCTGGTTAGCTATCTTGCTTATATTTTTATCCTCGACCCTTGTCTAATGGTAACCTAATCTCAAATCTATCTTTGAAAATATTTTTGCTCCTCTTAGTTGATTAAAGAGATAATGAATTATAGGTAAAGGGTACTTGTTTTTCATAGTAGATTTCTTCAGCCGTCTAAAATCAATACACAACCTCAAGATTCCATCCTTCCTTTTCACAAAGAGTATTGGTGCTCCCTAAGGTGAGACACTTGTGCATATGTACTCTTTCTTCAACAATTCTTCTAGCTACATTTGCAATTATTTTAGCTCTGGTGTACTCATTCTATATGGATTCTTTGATACTATGGCATCCCGAGGCATTAAATCAATAGAGAAATCTATATCTCTCATTGGTGACAAACCTGCCAATTCTCCAAACACATCTTCAAACTCTTGCAATACTGGAAAATTCTTAAGACTTGGACATTTAATTTTAGTTGGCCCTTGCACATGAGATGCAAGCAACTGACATCCTTTCCTAAAACAATTCTTCAATTATGAAGGTGGAATTTCCCTTATGGAAAATGGTCTTGGGATTCGTTTCACTATGCTATGCTTTACTTTTTTATTAAGACAAGTTTGTTATGACAGTCTAGCACAACATGATGCATGTCCATCCCATTCAAATATGCATTGGTGTTCACTCCATTAATGCTTATGGGGTATCCCTTAACTATCTAATTAATACTCCTTTTGGTCCTAGTGGCTAGCTGAACCAACCACAATCTCTCATGATTACTTCTCTTCAAATGAAATATTTCAAATAACTTAGTATCAATGTAACTATGGCTTGGTCCATAATCAATTAAAATAGCAACATGATGATTTTCAATCATACTTTCTACCTCAATCATGTTAGACTAGTGATCTTCCTATCAATTCTCCAAGGTCGCATATACCGTTGGAATATTTCTAGCCACGTCTTCCACTATAGTAGCCTTCTAAATATTGTGCATATTCCTAATTTTGTCTCTCTTATGAGGAACATGTATATACATGTGCTCTCCTTTACATCCCCAACATTTGATCAGTGGACTTAGTTTTTTTCCCGAATATTTTTCCATCTTAGATTCACTCTGAGTTGGCTAGGTTTGTTGGTATGGTGTTAGAGTTGTTCCTGAAGAAAGGTGAATTGGATCATTTCTTTATTTGACCCATGTTGTTATTCTTCTTATATCTCCACAACTTCTGAACGACTACTACGCCTTTGTTTTTCTCATATAGGTACTTGGCCTTCCTAATTGCCTCTTCAAGAGTCTTGAGTTCATCAAATTGAATTTTATCCCTATAAAATGAAGGTGGCCCACTCATAATCTCTGAATCTTCACATTCTCTTCCTCGATACATACCTCAAAAGTTCCAAGAAATTCTTTTCATGCTCCTCCATTGTCATAGTTCCAAATTTGTTCACTTTTTCCACTAGTGCAAACTAACTTAGAGGCCTACTTTTGCCACCTATAGAATAAAATCTGGGGAGAACTAGGAAAATTTTTATATCGAGTGCCAATAATATTGGAGACTACACATCAACCTTCAGATTGTAAATTTGATGCTCCTAACAAATTTTGCATCAATTGGAATTGTCAACTTTTTTTTTGTTCAAGCGAAGTCACACTGAGCGAAAGAAAAAAAAAGATTTTAAAGTTCAAGGTGATGAATGGTGGGTTTTCAGGATTGGCTAAGCTTGTAGCCATGCTCATGATTGAAATTATTAGGATGTTTTTCAATTTTGTTGGCTTCTCGAATAAGGCGAGAGGAGTAATGAGGGGTGGAGGTGAGAATTTTGGTTTGGTCAAATCAAATGAGGTGTTTGGAATTGAAGGAATGTTCTATGATAACTGATTTGGAGATTCGATTGTGGGTGGTATCAGTTGTATGCTCTTTAAGATGGGATTTGAAGGATTACCAGTTTGGCCTATGTAGGATTTTTCATAGGAGCAAGGGATTTGGTAAATGCCTGGTCCAAGCATCGGGTTAGATTTGTCTTTAGCAATCTTAAAAAGTTATTTCAAGGTTTTAAACGGTTTGAAAATGGTTTTGATATTCTTCTTAGCCAAGAGTTTCGAGATAAGATCAGTGGTGCCTTGGATATAGATAAGGGTTATGAGCGCACTAGGAGGGGAGGAGGAGAGTGATTTAGGTTTAGGTTGGTTGGCTGAGCGAAAGGCTTGGTTGATTTTAGAGAGAGAGTATCCATTGGAAAAAAGGGTTTAGGGTAATGTGTGATTTCTCCTCTACAAGGAATTGAGGGGAAAAAATGCAGTTGGCTTACGTAATAAGGGTTTTGAGGACAACAAATTTGCGGGCCAAAAGATGGTGGGAACTAGAGTGGAGGTATCTATCAGTATGGGTCTTCTTCTTGTAGGCTCAGTGGGAAAGGGAGCCATCTGGAAGGCACAAGATAAGAGCATCCAAGAAGGGAAGAGAATTGTCCTTTTGGGTTTCCATAGTACATTTGATGTGAGGAGAGAGACCGCTAAGATGGTTAAAGAAAGTGGTAAGGTTGGCAAGGCAATGAGGCCAAATAACAAAGGTTTCATCTACAAACCTAAACTGACATTTGGGTTTGAGATGAGAGTTGTTCAAGGCTAAGGATTCGAAGTGTTCCAAAAATATATTGGCTACAATAGGGGATAAGGAAGATCCCATGGTTGTTCCTTCTGTTTGTTCATAACAAGCCCATTTGAAGGTGAAAAAGGTGGAAGCGAGGCAAATTTCAATTAGGTTAAGGGTTTGTGGGTCTACGAGTTTGGAGATGAGGTCAAGGGCTCTCAAAACAAGAATTTTGGTGAACATAGAAACCATGTCAAAGTTGAACATGATGTCCTGATCATCAAGGTGTAGATTCTTTGTTTTTTGAATGAAATCGATGGAATATTTAATGAAAGAAGAGGTTTTTCCAACAAAGGATTTAATCTTATCGGCCATAAATCGAGCAAGGGCATGCGGAGGGGCCCCAATAGTGCTCACGATAGGTCTGAGAGGGATACATTTTTTTATGGATTTTGGGTTTCCTATAGATCCTAGGGTTTAGGGGTTGTAGGGAAGGAGATGCTTCTGGATATTAGGATCCAAGGAGGAAGATTTGTTGGCTTTTGTCACGAGGTTGGTGATGGTGCTAATAGGGTTTTTAGAAAGAGGTTTATAGGTAGAAGAGGAGAGGAGATTGAACATTTTAGATTCATAGTAAGAGGTATTCATATTAACAATGGCATTGCCTTTATCTGCTTTGAGGACTATGATTTATGGGTTGTCATTTAGGTGACAAATAGAATGGAGTTGGTGTTTCAAAAGGTTAAGTTTAGGTGGTTTGGAACATCGGAGAATTCGACCACATTCTTGTCTAATTTCTTCGGCTTCACGAGGAGGAAGATTGTGGGTGAGAGATTAATGGAGCAAATAATTTCTTCTATTGGGATACATTTAGGGGTTATGGCAAAGTTAAACCTTTTTTCAAGAATTTGGCGGGTTGCTAGATTCAAGTTTAATGAAAAATAAATTAATGATAGTGGGAGGATTAATATTTTGGGAAGGAGGGGAGGGATTGTTGGTTATAATGGTGGTAAGCTCACCCGAAGAGGGTGAAGTAAGGGAAATGTTAAATGAACTCGGAGAAGATTAAATATTCACTCTTTGATCCTTATTAATCTTATCTAGAGTAGAGTTTGGTACAAAGACAACTCTCTTGAAGGCTTGGTCGTGGATCGATTCACCAACCATGGGAACAAGATTAGGGACATGATCTACACGCTTATTAGGAGTTTAAAAAGACTCAGAGCAAATAGGGAAGAGCAGAGAAATGGTATGATCTGCATCAGGCTTTCCAGAATTTTCGTGGGGAGTGATATCAAGTTTAGGAAATTAAAAGTTAGGGTTCTGGTCTAAGGCGCAGTGTTTGTTAATGGAGCTGCTGGGTCAGGGAATGCGTGGGGAGTTAGGTTTCAATAGAGGCATGGAGGAGTGATGGGTTAGCTTAGAATGGTTGGGGGGGGAATAGGTATGCAGAAACAGAGGTCTGTGATTGCATGAGCGTTCTTTTTTGTTAGTTTTGTGAGGTTCTCGAGAGAGAAATTTCGGGTAGGCAGCGTGGAGAGGTGGGGGAGAAGAAGGAGTGGACCATGCGAAAACGAAGGGGGAAGATCCATAATCAATTTGAGCGATAAAATCTTGGCGTGAAAGATTGGGAGATGAGGACATGGAGGCTTGATTTAGAGCTCGAGGTAAAGATAATTGAAGCTTTGTAACAATATTATTAAATTTTTGAACTTGCTTGTTAGAAGAAAAATAAAAAACGTGTTCGGCTGCTTTGAAAGATTTGCATTCAACATTAGACCAAATATCAAGGGAAATTATGGAATACAGTTTGAGATGGAGATGATATACCTTCTTGGAGAGGCGATCTAAGTTGAACCTGGTGAACAAGATCTCAATGAGTAGAATAACATTGCTGGCTTTCATTTATGTTGTTGGAGACGAGTAAAGGGAGGAAGGACACCATAGTCTCGACATTGCTTCAGAAAGGTGAGATCAACAATTTGTTTATGCAATTTGATTAAGTTCTTCTTGAATGTCCATGTCTCTTTGAGACAATCCTCTCCATATAGGTTAAGAATTTGAGAATGTATGTTTCCACAGTTAGTCATATTGTTCATATTGTTCATATTGTTCAAGCGATTTCTGGATAATGATTGTGTGTGAGTGTTTTGAACTGTCCAACATTTCAAGTGGACACTCCACCCATCATCAGGGTCATTTGAAGCCTAACAGGTGTGAAATGAGAGCTAAGGTTTGTATTTAAAGGTCTTGGGTTATACTTGTCCCACTGGACCTTAACTTGGTCTACCAGACGGTTCCTGAGCTGTCGGACCCTACGGTCCAATATGCACAACGATTCTACCATGAGGTTTCTCGCGTCCAATACCTGCAATTCCTTCCAATTCAGTTATGAGATTCGTAAACAACATAATGACATAGGATAGATACATGAAAAACATTATGAGTTTTAGGTGAGTGGGGTGGTAGTACGAGACGATAGGCAGCGGGTCCAATTCTCTCTTGGATTTTGAACGGTCCTATAAATTGAGGCGACATCTTTGTCCCCTTCCCGAACCGAATGGTAATCTTATTAGGCCTTATACGAATGAAAACTTGATCTCCCACTTTATGACTTCGGTCAATCCTATGTGCATCAACATAACTTTTCTATCTATCATGTGCTTCCTTTAGTCGTTGCCTAATATGAATCACTTGTTCCTCCATCTCTTGAATCAATTATGGCCCAACTGTCACTCGATCTTCTAACCTTTCCCAACTTAATGATGTTCTGCATGGCCTTCCATATAGAGCTTCATAGGGTGACATTCCAATGGAGCTACGAAAATTATTATTGTAGGCAAACTCTACCAAAGGTAGGTACTTCTCCCAATGGGTTTGATTATCCATAACATACATCCTAAGGATGTCTTCCATAACTTGATTTACTCTCTCAGTTTTCCCATCTGTTTCAGGATGATAAGTTATGCTTAAGTTCAACTAAGTTCCCAACTCTGACTGCAAACTTGTCCAAAACCTAGAAGTGAATTGAGAGTCCCTATCTGAAATGATCTTCTTGGGTAACCCATGTAAACAAATGACCTCACTTATAAACACACGTGCCAAATCAGTGACATCATAAGTGTCTCTAACCGGAATAAAATGAGCACTCTTGGTCAGCTTATCAACTATCACAAGAATAACATTGTGTCTATGCAATGTGAACAACAATCCCACAACAATATCCATATAAATGACTTCCCATTTGGACATAGGAACATCATGCGGTTGTAGGAGATCTGTCGAGAGGTGGTGGTCAACTTTCACTTGTTGACACTCTAGGCACTTGGCGACGAAATGTACTACATCACGCTTCATGCCTACCTAGAAGAAAAGCTTCTTCATGTTTTCGTACATTTTCTTCACACCCGGATGCACACAATAAAGTGCTCTATGGGCTTCCTTGAGTATGATGGTTCGAATATCCCCACCTTCGGGGATGTACATCCTTCCTTGATATCTTAACAATCCATTTGCTTCCAGGCTATATCCTTCATACTTTGGATCTAATTTCCTTCCACTCTGGAGGGTTGAAGTAACCTTTAAATACCAACTATCACCAATAAGTTTCCCCAACACATGCTCCCTAAGATTAACCTTTAAGGGTACCAAGGAGAAGACACGTGGTCTCCTACTCAAGGCATCCGTGACCACATTCTCCTTTCCCTTGATGTACGAAATTCCAAAATCGTACTCACTCATAAACTCATTCCATCGTCTTTGCCTGCCATTGAGATCCCTTTGAGTGAAGAGATGCTTTAATCTTTCATGGTCCATTTTGAGCTCAAAGTTTCACCCCACTAGATAATGCCTCCAAAGTTTCAGAGCTAGCATTACAACTACGAACTCTAAATCATCAATAGCGTAAAGCTCCTCATGTTTCTTTAACTTCCTTGATGCATACACTATCACCCCTCCATCCTGCATTAACATGGCCCCCAACCCTTGCTTCGAGGCATTCGTGCAGACTGTGAAGTCTTTTTCCATATCCGACACTCGTAGAATTGGTGCACTAGTTAGTAACCTCTTAAGCTCGATGAACGCAATATCACACTCTTTTGTATATTCATACCTGACCCCCTTGTGCTGTAAAGTGGTGATGGGTTTCGCTATTTTAGAGAACCCTTCCACAAATATCCGATAATAACATGTTAGCCCCACGAAGCTTCTTACCTCATGAGCATTTTTCGGCACTGGCCATTCCATAATGGCCTTTACCTTTTCTGGGTCCACAAAGATTCCTTCATTGAAAATGATATGACCTAAATAGTGAATTTCTTTCTGGAAGAAAGAACAGTTTGACAACTTGCCATATAATTTTTTCTCTCTAAGGCATGACAACACCACTCGCATTTGTTCCTCATGCTCTCTTTCGTTCTTGGAATAGATGAGGATATTATCCAGAAAGACCCGTAAAAAGTGGTCTAAGTACTTTTAGAATGCACCATTCATGAGGCTCATGAATATTGTTGGCGCATTGGTCAAATCGAAAGGTACTACAATGAACTTGTAATGCCCAAACCAAGTTCGAAATGTTGTTTTAGGAATATCTCCTTCCTTAATCCTTAACTGGTGATACCCTGATCGCAGATCAATTTTTGAGAACATAGTTGCTCCTTTCATCTTATCAAATAGATCATCTATCCGTGGCATTGGGTACCTATTTTTCATTGTAGCACGGTTCAAGTCCCTGTAATCTATACACAGTCATAAGGAACCATCCTTCTTCTGTGCACCCCAAGGTGAGACACTAGGCCTTATTATCCCTAAGTCGAGTAGTTCCTTCAACTGCATCTGCAACTCACAAAGTTTTGGCGCTGTCATCCTATACAGAGTCTTGGAAATTGGCTCTGCACCAGGTTTTAGCTCAATGGTAAAATCAAGCTCCCTCTCAGGAGGTAACCCTGACAACTCTTTCGAAGAAACATCCTTAAACTCTGACAATATTGGGTGCTGATCTAAGGAGGGTCCTTTCCCTTCATTCATTGCTTCTACAACATATAATCGACAACCTTGCCTTATGCAATGTTTAACCTTCATGATCGAGATAAAGCGTAGAGACACTTTCCTCCGTACACCATGGATCTCTATTGACCTTCCTTCATCGTCAATACAGAGCACCCTTCTTGCGAAACAATCAACCATAGCTCGATGGGATTCTAACCAATCCATTCCAATGATTAGGTCATACGTCCCGAAAGCAGTGACATATACCTTCAACCAAGTAGTACACACTCCCATGTCTACTAGAAAATTATCAATGCTAGGTCCCACCACTTGTTTTTCCCCCGAAGCTATCTTGACTTGTTTAAAGTCATCGTACTCGTAGGCTACCAACCCACACTTTTCTAATGCACAAGATGAAATGAAACTATCTGTAGCACTAGAATCAAATAAAATTTTAACATTGACATGATTTAGCGTACCTAACGACTCTACCACCGTAGATTATTAACCGCTGCATAAATTTGGTGGCTACCACTCACTCTTCTCATTGGGGCCTTTCCTTCTCTATGCATAAATCTTGCTCGTGACTCTGGGCAGTCACGTTGGTAATGGGGTCCTCCACACCCCCAATAAGTAACACGATATTGAACCTGCGCACTACCCTGTGACGGTCTCTGAAATGAGTTCCTTCCCCTGGAGCCCCTGCCCCTACTTGTTTCTCTTTGAGAAGGTCGTGGACCTGTCTGAGTCATTGAAGATGAGTGGGATGTTTCACTCGCTGCCATTGAAATACCTGTAGAAACTACTCTAGGTGTGACTCTATTTCCATAAGGAGGTGGCCTAGAGATTCCTCCCCCGGAGAAGGTCTCAGGGGCCTTCCCCACGAATCCAGAATGTTGTGGAAAGGTTGATCTCATACGTTCGTTTAAGCTCATATGCTCCTTCGCATAACGTGCATTTTCAACTGTTTTAGCTACTAACGACGATTTCCACATATGTACCATGGCCCTTATCTTAGGGTTTGACCCATACACAAAATGTTATGCCTGTCGTTGATCAGCATCCATGTACGAGACATATTTTACCAACTCCATGAACCTGATCTTGTACTCTTCCACGGTCCTATTTCCCTGAACTAGAGCATGAAATGCTCCTACCTGTTGTTCCTTGTAAATATTTCCTCCGGAACCTTCTTAAAAAAGCTCCCATGAGAAGGTGTCTAGGGTAAGGTGCAACTACCTCTCTAGATTACCCTACCAGTTCAAGGCATTGTCCCTCAACTGAAATATTGCTATCTTTGCCTTAGATGTGGAAGCATAGTCCCTTAAGGCGAAACATCGTGTCATTCCTTCCAACCACGCCTCTACGCATTCACTTGCACGACCCCCAACAAACTCCGGTAGTTTGATCTTCTGTAGTTCTATGGTGATGTCCCCTGGTGGAGGCCCTCCCTTTGAGTCCCTCGACGCTTCAAGGTTACCCACTCCGGATGGTGGGGGTTCCACTTCAACATCAGTTGACTGGTGTCCCTTTAATGTCTCATTAATAGCCTCCAAAGACAGCAAAATGAGAGCTAATTCAAGCGATGGTGGTGGTAGCATCGACATTGGCGGTCCTTGCAACGATGCCCCTCAGCCTCGATTTGCCCAAGTCCTGACCATTTTAAATGATTGAATCTGCATCAACCAAATGCTTATCAGGGAAGAATTTTAAGGCATCCCACATTTGCTCAATTTATACTTGCAAACATAGGGTTAGGTGTAAGTTTTTTTTTTTTACTTGTTTATAAACAGATGTTACTCTCTTTAGGGTAAGTGGCTAAAGTTCGAGGTCGAAAGCCTCTAAGCTTGGTAACTTATTCGGGTAAGGTGCTAACCCTCTTGCCTTGCTAGGTAAACTAACGTTGTGGGACACTCGTCAATTACCGTTAGCTATCTCCTAAACATGTATTAAACCCCATATTCTAATCCTTATATCCTTATATGACTTATAATTGATCAATCAATTGCTTAATTAATAACGTTTCATAATCAATTAACTAAAATTTAATCATAATCCCTTTAATAACATTAATAATTAGCAATAAATATATTTTATTTTATTTATTTATTTATTATTATTATTAATATAATATTATTTTTTTATAATAATATTATTTTTTTTGGTTACCATCGTCCTTGATGTGAGGATCTCCCAAAGAGACAAAGGGACCATCATCCTTGATGCGAGGATCTCCCAAAGAGACAAAGGGACTAAGATCACTAAATCACTCCTCAACGTAGAAGTCAAGCACCTCCAAATATCGACCAAGTCCCTCCAAATGTCAATCTTGAATTTGCTTTGCGCCGACAAGTGTCTTCACGATAGGAAAATCAAACAAAAATGGACTTAACACTTCGGTCAAACACAACAACCCCGATTTAATGTATTAAAATTATCTTCACTAGCACCAGGGTTTGGCATCAGTTCGATTATGCTCTTGACCACAGTAGAGAGGAAAGGAGAGCAGTCGACAGATTGAGGAGCTTTTATACCGTCAATCCGTCATGGGTAGTTTGGAAATCCCTAACTAGGTTGCCGGTGTAAGGGGGCTTGTGATTTTTACGACGTAGGCAGGAGGCCGTCTGCACTGGCATCGAGGGCTTACTAGGCTCTCTCCTTATGGCTTGGCTCTGGTTGGCATCTCCCTCGACAAGGATGGGAACAATATTTAGACTTTATTATCAGATGTGGTTAGGGATCTGGTGACGATTTTTAGCGTTTAAAACTGAGACACTTGACCCTTGGGTTTCGACGTTTGGTCTAGTCTGTGGTGCACAACTTGTATGCTATGTGTTGGGAATTAGAACCCCATCGTGGGCTCCTCCTTAGTGAGTTGTGTGTTGAGATTTGGCGTTGACTTGTGTTGTGTTGTTGTTTTACTGCATTGTGGAATGCCCTCGTGGGCTCCTCGATGGCTTAAATATTGGCAACGACAAAAGAAAAAGGAGAGAAAGATGGAAAAGAAAGCCCATACAACGTCTGGGGTGGTGGGCTCAATCGAGAATCAGGAGGCAAAGTCCAGTACACATTTGATTTAAGTGGGTCCTTGCAATATCTTCACACAAAATCACCTAAAATTTCACTGCTTTGTGATGGGTAGTGCTTTGTTATAGCAGATCGTTTGTTCCTGCACAATACTCATTTACCCTTATGATTTGTGGAAGTCTAGGTGGATTATGCTTCAATGCCATAATCCAAACCATAGTCTATCTGGTATGTTACCTTCTAACTAAGAGTCATACTTATCTACCAAGTCGTGAGTCCCTGTTGAGAAATACCATGCTACTCTCGTAGGCTCTTCTATGTTGATTCGATGGGATTCTGTGTTGCGTTGCTTTGGTAATTTATAGACCTTGAATGGAACTTGGAAAGTGTGTTGTGAGCCCAGTAATTTGTTTAAATATTCTTGTCAATGACAAAATCTGTTTATCTTCAGGAAGACCCATTATTTGCTTGTTGTTTATTTTCCTTGAACGATACTAGAATAGGAATTTGGACATGGTTAAACTAGGATATTTTCTTTAAAGGGGTCCTAGCTTTCAAGCCTAGGAAACTCTCTGCACAAGACTTATATTAGCAAAGTAATTTGGCTAAAGGCGAGCCGAAGATTTTTCATCTCTAAAAAGGATTTTGTGGGCAGACAATACAGAATCAAACTTTGCGGGCTCCTCCCTTGACGCATTAATCAAAGAATGCCCCTCGTGGGATCCTCCCTATGTGACTTGGCCTGAAGGGCTTTGTTTTTTTTTTTGTGTTGGCTCCTGCACAGGTTTGAACCTTGCTGTCGACATGTTGGGGAAAGAATGAGGCAATAGATTGGTTCTTGCCATGCAGGAGTAGAGCAAAATACATGGACTGCAGGCATCTGATATTCAATATCATTTATGGGAGAATATCTTGGCTAGACTGTTGATTTCAAACTTGTTCAGGATGCTGAGCGATTGCACAACCTAGAATTAAATGGTGCAGTCAGACTCATTTATGATGGCCTACAAGAGGGTACCCCCACAAGACCTTTTCTTCATTATGATTGCATAATATAGTAATAGAAATGTTGTTGTTGCTTATAATCCTATAAATGACAAGTGGGTTGTTATTCCCTTTTCCTAGATGTCATCTTCATGCCCTTGTTCTATGATCTGATCAAGGCTTTGTAGGCCTATAGTATCATGTGGGGGTCTGTTGGTAGCAGATAACATAAAGGGGTTCCTTGTTGTCTGTAATTTGTTCACCAAAACCCATAAGATTTTGCCTCCCATGACATCCATGAATTCTCCCTATGTGGTCGCAATGGTGGTGTATCCAGAGAGAGACAACAAGTATCAAATTTTGGTTGTTAGTATTGTTGATTGGATTACTTCACATGTGTATGATTCTAGGAGCGATTCATGGAAGATTTGTGGTAGTTTTGATGGGAGGTTTGTAAGGCCTTCCAATTTCAGGTTATTG
>ML788008.1:685715-718800 GCA_009831015.1 Picea engelmannii
CCTGTGAGAGCTCCCCAAAACAATTCTCCCAATTTCCTCCTCCTCCTCTATCTTTCAAAAATTCAGAAATCCTAAAACAGAAATGAGCTCCCTCTTCCAAGTCCTCCCCTTCTTCCTTATCCTCCTCTCTTGAATCCCCCTCATTAATTCCCAACAACCTTATCGCCCCGTTAATTCCCCAAAAACCCTATCCCCCCATTAATTCACCAATAGCCTTATCCTCCCCATTAATTACTTCACCCACCTTTTAATAATAAAATACTCATTAATATATTTTATTAATTAATTAAATTTAAATTAAAAACTGTGATAAAATTAATCAATTTAGGCTGTTACACATTTTCTTTTAGAAACTCTTTTTCATTTGAAGAATTAGTGTAAAGTTTTGTTTTCCAATCTTCTTATAATTTTCATTTTTGTAAGAGTATACAACAACAACAGTTGCACCTCCATACCCTTTGAGTAAAAACACCCACTAAAACGAATGCTAAACTTGAAATGTACTAGACTTTGTTTCTAGGGTTCACAAACAAGTTTAGGCTTAGGGTCTTGGATTAGGATTGGAGAGATAACTCTCCAAGGCCATTGAACAAACATAGGAGTCTGAGGAGAGTCTCAAATCCAATTTTGGTATAAGTATAGTCGGGAGCGTCCTCTAACACAGGAACTAAACACGAGGTCATGTGAAGGAGAGACGAGGAGATTGCCCTTTGAATCTTGACTATGCGTAGTGGAGAGATCGTATATTGGGGGTTTCACTAGTTCCTTTACCTCGGTGAGAGGCAACACTTTTGAAGCTTTGGGCTTTGTTACCCTACCCATATGTTCAATCCTGATTGTCAAATGTACCCCCAGACATTTCCTGTGAGTTGGCAACCTTAGTGGCTTTTCCTAAGGATATCAGAGGTGATTGTGGGGGCTTTTCGCGGTACTTAGGTCAAATTTCATATCACACTTTTCAGTACTATTGGAGGGTGGCCCGCGAAGTGTGGGTGATTGCACCGAACAAGGCTGGTTAGTAGAGGTAGAGATAACTTCTTCTCACTCCATTCGTTGGTCCATGGGACTTAATCAACCCATGACTTCGTCCGGAAGGTTCCTTTCCACTTTTTCATTGCTTTGGACTCGAGACCTCATCCATCTCGGCTGAAGATTTGGAAAATTTGTTTGCTTGCGATGTTTCTCTTAGGGATTTTTATTGGAGTGTTTCTTTGTGTAGTTGGCCTTAGGTTGTTTCAATGTCACCAATTTTGGATAATTGATTCAGGGTAGTTGACCAACCGCTCCACTGGTTGGGAAGGACCCCTGGTCTTTCTCTTGAATGCATGGAGCCACCTCCTAGAAGGCGTGGGTTTTTATACCATTGGTTTGCCAGAGTTAGTGCATGAGACTTTTATGGACATGAAAAATCCCACAAGGGACGAACCTGTGCATAAGAATGATATGACCAAAGTTCTTGGGGATACCAACCAAGGGACCCTTGCCCAAGGGGATTGTTGTGCTTTTCCTTTCTTTGGAAATGCTTGTGCCCCCTTGATGGCCACTTTGAACATTCTTGGATTGAATGTAGGACTACCAGTTTGGTTGTGTACCACTCCAAAGGTTCCAAATGCTCTTGATGCTTCTCAGATAAGGACCTTGTGTCATGGGCGTTGTACGGATTTTTATCCTTCACCTTCTACATCCACAAAGTTTACTTCTCCACCTCCTCCCTCTTCTAGTGAAATTCTTGCTAGTAGTAACCAAAAGTCTAAAAGGATTAGAAAGAGGAAGAGTAAGAAGAAGAAGTCACCAACCTCTGCTAGTTATGTTGGAGACTTGTCACCAACTGCAGCGAATTATATGACATGCGAGAGTCATGTTCAAATCCTTGCACGTGGAGGATGGACGATTTTATTCTTGATGTGGATGTCGAGCTGATGGACTATTCTGCAAATCTTATGGAGGAAGCCATGATATGGACAGAGCCAGCTGGTGCATCACTTGTCTATGGCCTAGTTTAGTATAATAAGGCTTCGGTCGTGGAGCCCTTTGAGGCAGGAAAGGAAAAAAAGCGCTCAGAAAATAACCAAGAGATTAGCCAAAACCTAGTTAGTGTTAAGGATCTTATAGTCAAGGGAGCCACAGTTTTGGTAATGTGTATGGTTTGTCCATTGGAACCTTTCCCACTCTTTCTCCACACTTGGATTCCATGTGGGGTCCTTAGGCTTCTCTGGACTCTCCATATGTGTGTTGGTCCTTGTCCTCTGCATGCAAAACTTTTTCTCTCAGGGAAGGAACGACTGAGGTGGGTGTACCCCCTCTGGGTATGAAAAGATCATTCTTTGCTCTCACTCCCCAACACATATCATTGGAGATCTGCGAGGAGGAACTTGGCTGGCCTTTGACACTTTTTCCTTTTGGAGGACCTTCTTAGTCTGCAATCCAAGGTGTTGTTTTCACTGAAGGTCATAGGTTTATAATCAAGATTTTGGAGGAGCCGTAAGTTGCCTCAAAACAGGGAGTTGCGGATAGAGGTCGACCATCCTCTTCATGTTTCTCCTCAGGACTCAATCCCTCTTGCAAATGAAGTTAGTAGTCGACATGCCAAGAAGAAGAAGGTAAACAATGTAAAATCCATAGGCCAGACTATTCAATGTGTACTAGGGAAGGATATTACATTCCCCCAAGTTATGGACATGGCGATCAGGGCAGTGGTTAGGTGTGCTAGGGGACGACATTTTGGTACCCCTTTCCTTAGTAAATGGGTGAAAAACTCTTGGTCGGATTTCATTTCTCCGCCATTGGAAGTAAAAACCCTAGTGAAGGGTTAGTTTTTATCAAAATTTGTAAAAGAGGAGGATGTGGAGTGGGTCCTTAAAACCCCATGGATTATCAACTCTTCGCTCATTTTGTTCAAGAAATGGACCCCTATGTTTGATGCTAGTAGGGAAAAAATGGATGAAGTGGCCATCTGGGTTAGACTTCCTGGGTTTCCTATGGACATCTGGAATAGGGAGTCAGTTAAGGAGATAGGTAACATGCTAGGGTCATTTATGGATGCAAACATGTATTTCAAAAGATCATGGAATATGATCATTTCCCAGATTCTAGTTCTTTTAAACGTAAGGAAGGGTCTTGCAGAGAAAAAACAACCTAGGCGAGCTCATGGCCCTGTGAAGATATTGTTGGGATTGACTCCTCTAGATCTTTCTCGGAACTGCCACCTCCTAGCTCTAGATCTGGAAAACCCTCTAGTCAAAGATCAGACGTGCAAGATTTCCTGCACAACTTCTCATCTTAGATGGTTATGTTTTTTTCTCCCTCTATTTCCACTTTTGATGGCGACGCCCGCTACCTCTCAACCCGCAAGTCGGAAGGTCAGCGTGCTCACAGGATCTTTCCTTCTTCCTCGGCCCGAAGAACTCTAACCGGTTCTTCTATTTCCCTATCGGGAAATTTGCACCCACAACAATCCTCGTGGGATCCCCCTCTTTTACAATCGGGAGATCGGACTTCGCGACTTCGCGAATCCAGTGGTCGAGTGCACGGTTCTTGAATCCCCGAAACCTGACGACCAGTCAACGCTGACCTTTTCCTATCGAGGTTTTCTCTATTGGGATTTCGGCACTCGTGATGTCGAACAACTTGCTTCTCCGATTCCCGAGCCCCGATTTGCTGAAACTCCGACACACGTGCAAGCTTAACTATTCAACGGTCCTTCACTCCATCGGCATTTCGGAGTTCGCAATATCGTGAATCCTAATGCATATGTTTCGGGACTTCTTATTGCGAAACCCCGATACAGTGTGCCACCTGTCCACTTGTCGACCCTGTGGCCCCACACTATTCTCGTAGCTGTCGGGATATCGCGTTTCATGATTTCGTGATCCCCGTTGCTATGTTTACGGTACTTCAACCCACAAAAACCTGATGCACGATTTCACGTGTAAATCCGACGGCCCTTGTGGCTTGGATCTACGGTCCTGCCCCTCCTGAGCTTTGAACCTTTCGATACCTTCACTGTATCTTCCCTTCTCTTCAGTGAGATCTGACGGCTCACGGGATGTCGCGAATCCTCCTCGGAGAATTTCGACCGTCCGTCCTTGCTATGATGGTTTCTCCGAAATGAACCAAGTATTCCTCCGCGAAGACTTGTCTGCCTGCGATGCAAACTTACGACACCCCTTACAACTTCAAGGAAATTGGCCTTTCCTTCCTTCGAATTCTTCGAAGTTTTTCTTCCCTTTGGGATTTTCCACGACTCAACGTCTTTAAGAAAACCCTCTTGTTCGCATTCCTTGTGGCAACTTTACAAACACGTCTAAGTGTTGAATCCTTTCGACTCTGTGCACTCTTGCAGCAACAGTCCTTCAAGACTCTGCTCAGATTCACAACTCTGAGGCTTAGCTTGGCCTGCGCACTCCTTGCACGGCTCTTGTGCCCAACTGCACTCCTGAATGAATGAGAACAAAAGATACCCTATCTGAACCCTCTGTCAACGCACTCCTTGTGGATGATTCGACTGCACTCCTTGCAGGAACTCTCGGCTCAGATAGAGAAACAATTGAAACTCATTCCTTCTTCCTTTGAGACTTCAACTCAAACATGAAATCATATACACATCATATAAAGAAAATGTATAACAGGAAGCAAACATTCATGAGCATACTATTCAACATCAATGCACAGAGAACAAACACAAACCATGAATTTGAATCAACCCTTCCTATTAATCCAAATATCTGTACATGGGTGTTCTTAAACAACTCTCTGCTTCTCTCCTATGCTCTTCTTCCTAATTTCAATAATGTTACAAATGCACAATGAGGGTGTCTATATCCCATTTCCCTCTTGCGCTCTAAGACTGTCTAATCTAGAATTAAATTCTATCTACCTTTATTAACTACTTTAAATGCCTTCTACCTACTAAGGATGAGAGCTAAAGGCTCAAGGTCCGTTTACACCATACAAGTTCGCTTCATCTTAATTACTCATTTAAGATTTGCGCAACAACTCCAAGGTGTTTTCAAAATTTGTGCTAGGCTTGTCCAACTATCCGATTGTCTCCTGGCTGGCTTGCTTGATGTTGGGGATGCTCCTGCATCATACTCCCTCGCTTGAAACTTTTCATGGGCTCTTGTCCTTGAGCTCGTGCACGGTCTGTCCATGCTTCTGTATCTCTGCTTCCATTTCCCAGCTGGCATCTTCAACTGGATGGTTCTTCCATTTGACCAGATACTCAAAGTATTCTTTCCTCCTGGTCTTCTTACCAATTTGTTTATCCAGTATACGCTCCATCTACGGATTATCTGCAATTGGCATCTTCTTCCGCCACTGGATCACTAGTTTCTCATTCCCAGTCTCTGCTTCCCCAGCCTTATACAGGTACAAATCAGAGATATTGAATATTGAAGAAATTCCGATCCCATCGGGTAATTCAATCTCATAAGCATTCGCCCCAAATTTCTTCAAGACCCTACATGGCCCGATTTTATTCATCTTCAACTTATTATATGTTCCTCTCGGGAACCTTTCTTTCCTCAAATGTGCCAGAGCTAAGTCACCAACCTCAAACTGAAGTTATCTCCTATGCTGATCTATTCTGCCCTTATACTCCTGACTTGAATTCCACAATCGCTCCTTCACCTGGCTGTGAAGTTCCTTCATTGCCTCTACGAATTCTTCTGCACTAGCGCTCCTAGTCGCAGTCTGTTCTGAATCCCTCAGTTCAGAAATTCCTCTCGGCTGCATGCCATAGACAACCTGGAATGGACTGTTCCCTGTGCTCCTGTTCACTGAGTCATTATAAGCAAACTCTGTCTGGGGTAATATGTTGTCCCACTGGCTATGGTGTTCTGTCACCAAGCTTCTCAGCAAGTCTCCCAGACTTCTGCTCACTACCTCCGTTTGTCCATCCGTTTGAGGATGATAAGCCGAACTAAATGACAAGTTAGTTCCCAACTTCTTCCATAAGGTCCTCCAAAAATGCCCTATGAATTTGGTGTCTCGATCCGAAACTATACTCCTTGGCAAACCATGAAGTCGAACGACCTCTTTGAAAAACAGGTTCGCAATGTGAGTTGCATCACTGGTTTTCTGACATGGAATGAAGTGTGACATCTTGGAAAATATATCCACCACCACAAAGATTGAATCAACACCTCTTTGTGTCCTTGGCAACCCCAATACAAAATCCATGCTAATCGCATCCCATGGCCTCTCTGGTATGGGCAATGGTTGATAAAACCCTGCATTCTGCTTTCTTCCCTTCGAATGCTGGCAAATCCTGCATCTGTCCACGAATATCCTGACGTCTGCTTGCATTCCCGACCAAAAATATGACTCGTTCAACTTTGCGAATGTCTTGTCATGACCAAAGTCCCCTGCCAATCCTCGACTGTGTTTTTCCTTCAACAAGTTCTCCCTCATGGAGCATTTTGGAATACACAGTTGATTGCCCCTGAACAACAATCCTTTCTGGATCACGTAGTCCATCCATTGGCTTCTATCCCCGAGAATTGGATTCTCAGCTACTTCATACACCTCCTTAAAATCTTGATCATTTGCGTACATGTCCCTGAGATCATCAAAACCCAACGTTTTGACCTTGAACTCTTGCAACAACAAACACTTCCTGCTCAAAGCATCAACCACTTTGTTAGCAGTACCAGAAATATGTTTAATCACAAAAGTGAAATTCTGGATATACTCAACCCATTTGACATGTTTCTCATTCAACTTTTCCTGTTGAGTCACAAACTACAATGCATGATTGTCACTGTACAAGACAAACTCTTTCGGGATCAAGTAATGCCTCCATTTCTTCAATGCCTGGATAATAGCATAAAACTCCTTATCATAAGTGGAGTATTTTACTTTCGCTTCATTCAACTTCTCGCTGAAATATGCTATCGACCTGTCTTCTTGACTCAAGACTGCCCCAATTGCAAATCCACTTGCATCGCATTTCACCTGAAATGTCTTTCGAAAATCTGGCAATACCAAAACTGGTTGTTCCGTGATCTTCCTCTTCAACAGGTTGAAACTCTTCTTAGCCTCTTCTGTCCAGTGAAAAGATTTATGTCTTTTCTTCACTGTATCCATCATTGTTGCGCTAATTCCACTGAAATTCCTGATGAAATTCTGGTAGAAACTAGCCAATCCGTGAAAACTTCTCACCTCAAAAATATTCTTTGGTGATGGCCAATTATTGATTACCTCCACCTTATCGAGATCCATCCTCAACTCATTTGCAGAAATAACAAACCCCAAGTAAATGAGCTCTGTCTTCATGAATGAGGACTTCTTCATGTTTATCAACAGCTTCTCCTGCTGCAATCTTTGCATCACTGTAGCCAAATGCTTCAGATGCTCCACCACTATTTCACTGTAAACCAGTATGTCATCCAAATACACAATGAAAAATTTCCCGATGAACTCCTTCAAGTCTTCATTCATCAACCTCATGAAGGTACTCGACGCATTTGTTAAGCCAAATGACATAACAAGCCATTCATGCAACCCTTCGTTGGTTTTGAATGCTGTCTTCCACTCATCACCTTCTCTCATGCGAATTTGGTGATATCCGCTTTTCAAATCAATCTTTGAAAAATATTTTGCTCCACTCAAGCAATCCATCAGATCATCCATCCTCGGCAATGGAAATCTGTACATAATGGTTATCTTATTGATCGCCCTCAAGTCAGTACACATCCTCCATCCTCCGTCTTTCTTCGGACTGAGTACTGTTGGAACAACACATGGACTCAAACTTTCCCTGACCAAACCTTTTCCCAACAAATCCTGGACTTGCCTCTTGACCTCTTCATTCTCTTGCGGTGTCAATCTATACGCGGCTTTGTTTGGCAAACTAGCTCCTGGTATGAGATCAATATGGTGACTCACACTTCTGATCGGTGGTAACGAACGAGGTAATTCGTCCACTACTATGTCAGCGAACTCTTCCAGTAGTTCCTGAACTTCTTCTGGTAAATCATCCACTCTTGTGCTAGTCAGAACAATCCTCGGCTTCCTGACCATAATGAACTGTGGATCCTCCTTCTTCTTAACCTCTGTAAGAAGTTCCTTCCCACTCATGAGAAGTACTGTATTGCTTACTTCCGGTTTCACCTCCTTATCCTTGATTGGAAGCAACATGTGTGTCCTTCCATTCTTCTCTAGGGTGTAAGTGTTCATTCTCCCATCATGAATCACATTCCTGTCATATTGCCATGGTCTACCCAGCAATAGATGACAAACATCCATAGGAATAACATCACACAATATCTTATCATTATATCCACCTATCTTAAATTCAACTAAACATTGTTTAGTGACAATTACCTGGTGTCCTTTTTGTAGCCACGAAACTCTGTATGGGCTTGGATGATCAGTCGTCTCCAGCTCCAGCTTCTCTACCATCTCTGTAGATACGAGATTATTCGTGCTACCACTGTCTACGATGACCTTGCATACCCTGTCCTTGGTCTTGCAAGCAATCCTGAAAAGTCTGGTCCTTTGGACTGAACTTTCCACCTCTTTCTTGGGTGTCAAAAGGACTTTTCACATCATCAGCGATCTTCCGCCTTCTGCGTCTTCTGCCTCAACATCCCACCTCTGTGCCTCGATGATGTGAGCTTCTCCAATATCCTTCTTTTTATCTAGACACTCGTAAGACTTGTGCCCATTCTTTCCACATGTGAAGCATGTGATTACTCCAACTCTTCCTCTTCCTCTACCTCTAGTACGAGGAAAAGTGTTGTTATCGGCATAATCTCCTCTCTGATCGGTATGCTTCCCTCGCTGTGAGGTTCCACCTCTCTCAGTTCGAGTCTGTCGTTTCTTCCATTCCTCCCTCAGCTTCTGATATCTATCCTGAGTGACTGACTTGCCTCTGGGTTGACTTCTGCCTCAGCCCCTCTGACTCTGCTTTCGACTCAGCTTCTCTTGAACTTTCAAAGCCATCTGATAAGCATCTTCCACCGTTCGGATGGTTACCATGCTCATCTCATCCTGGATATCATATCTCAGGCCATTCATGTATCTGGCAACCTTTTCATCATCGCTCTCCCGATGACCTGCTCTGATGTTCAGTTTGTAGAATTCCTCAGTGTATTCTTTCACTGTCATCAGCTTCTGTCTCAGGTTCTGCATCCTCCTGAACATAGTAATTTGATAGTCCTTGGGGATGAATTTTGCCTTCAGCTTCGCGATCATTTGATCCTAGCTCTTGATCTTCTGCTTGCCCTTGCAACGTCTATCAGCTTGTAGTTCATCCCACCACAATGTTGCATGTCCTTTTAATCTAGTGATAGCATGCTTGACTTTCTTGTCCTCTTCGACATCTTCATAGTCAAAGTATGTGTCTAGAGCTCTAATCCAGTCTAGAAGCTCCTCTGCATCCAAGTTTCCCTCGTAAATTGGAATGTCCATCTTTTCTCTTGCACCCATCCTTGCAATAGCTCTGATCAAATGCTCGTTTGATGCATCTTCGGCTGCAACTTCTTCTTCTCGTTCAGCCTCAACTTCACTCTTGGAATCACTAAGATCCCCTGCACTGACTGTGCATCGTTGCGCTATCTCCATGTCTTCGAGTCTAGCTCGTAGATCACGCATCTCTCTCTCCATAACTGGATCTGTCATCTGCCTGCCTCTTCTTCTCGGCATTTCCCTATCTTCTGGTGGATTGAGTGTCTACATGTCCCTTCTCCTTGGCGACATGGTGAATTCTATTTCTTTGCTACAGAAAGCAAAGAACCTTTCTGTGCTCTGATACCACAATTGATGGTGATGCCCGCTACCTCTCAACCCGCAGGTCCGAAGGTCGGCGTGCTCACAGGATCTTTCCTTCTTCCTCGGCCTGAAGAACTCTAACCGGTTCTTCTATTTCCCTATCAGGAAATCTGCACCCACAACAATCCTCGTGGGATCCCCCTCTTTTACAATCGGGAGATTGGACTTTGCGAATCCAGTGGTCGAGTGCACGGTTCTTGAATCCCCGAAACCCGATGACCAGTCAACGTTGACCTTTTCTTATCGGGGTTTTCCCTATCGGGATTTCGGCACTCGCGATGTCGAACAACTTGATTCTCCGATTCCCAAGCCTCGATTTTCCGAAACTCCGACACACGCATGAGCTTGACTATTCAACGGTCCTTCACTCCATCAACATTTCGGACTTCGCAATATTGCGAATCCTAATGCATATGTTTCGGGACTTCTTGCTGCGAAACCCCGATACAGTGTGCCACCTGTCCACTTGCCGACCCTCTGGACCTACACTATTCTCGTAGTCGTCGGGATATCGCATTTCACGATTTCGCGATACCCGTTGCTATGTTTACGGGACTTCAACCCATGAAAACCCGATGCACGATTTCACGTGTAAATCCGACAGCCCTTGTGGCTCGGATCTACGGTCCTGCCCCTCCTGAGCTTTGAACCTTTCGATACCTTCACTGTATCTTCCCTGCTCTTCAGTGAGATCTGACGGGTCATGGGATGTCGCGAGTCCTCCTCAGAGAATTCCGACCATCTGTCCTTGCTATGATGGTTTCTCCGAAACGAACCAAGTATTCCTCCACGAAGACTTGTCTGCCTGCGACGCGAACTTATGACGCCCCTTACAACTTCAAGGAAATTGGCCTTTCCTTCCTTCGACTTCTTCGGAGGTTTTCTTCCCTTTGGGATTTTCCACGACTCGACGTCTTTAAGAAAACCCTCTTGTTCGCATTCCTTGCGACAACTTTACAAACACGTCAAAGTGTTGAATCCTTTCGACTCTGTGCACTCTTGCAACAACAGTCCTTCAATACTCTGCTCAGATTCGCAACTTTGAGGCTTAGCTTGGCCTACGCACTCCTTGCACGGCTCCTGTGCCCAACTGCACTCCTGAATGAATGAGAACAAAAGCTACCCTATCTGAACCCTCTGTCAACGCACTCCTTGCAGACGATTCGACTGCACTCCTTGCAGGAACTCTCGGCTCAAATAGAGAAAAAATTGAAACTCATTCCTTCTTCCTTTGAGACTTCAACTCAAACATGAAATCATATACACAACATATAAAGCAAATGTATAACAGGAAGCAAACATTCATGAGCATACTATTCAACATCAATGCACAGAGAACAAACGCAAACCATGAATTTGAATCAACCCTTCCTATTAATCCAAATATCTGTACATGGGTGTTCTTACACAACTCTCTGCTTCTCTCCTATGCTCTTCTTCCTGATTTCAATAATGTTACAAATGCATAATGAGGATGTCTATATCCCGTTTCCCTCTTGCACTCTAAAATTGTCTAATCTAGAATTAAATTCTATCTACCTACATTAACTACTTTAAATGCCTTCTACCTACTAAGGACGAGAGCTAAAGGCTCAAGGTCCATTTACACCATACAAGTGCACTTCATCTTAATTACTCATTTAAGATTTGCGCAACAACTCCAAGGTGTTTTCAAAATTTGTGCTGGGCTTGTCCAGCTGTCCGTTTGTCTCCGCGCTGGCTCGCTTGATGTTGGGGATGCTCCTGCATCAACTTCACATATGACTTATGCTTTATATTTTTAGGGAAAGATTGGTTGGTGACACTGGAAGATATCCCACTCTCCTCATATGCTAAGAAATCCCCCCCCGGGTCCCTTCCCTCCCTGGACTTTCCTTGTCCCTCTTCTCCCGTTGCCTCCGGATTGTCCTCCGTTTCAAATGGTTATGACTTAGATTCATCAAAGGACTCAGAGGAAGATGTGATTGCCTATCAACTTAGGAATATACCCATTCTTTCTTTTGGGGTGGTCTAGGAAATAACTCGAGAATTTCTCATGGGGGGAAAGGTCGTGGAAGGAAATAAAAAATTTCAGAGGCCCAAAATCGGGCCCTACTAGATCTTGTAGCTGGAAACAACTCACCATTATAGGGGCACTTAGAACATCGTCTACCTTTGAGGAGCATTCTAAATGAAAGTCCTCTCTTTCAATAATAGGGGTGTGGCGAAACCTTCCAAAAAAAAGGTCAGTGGAGTTGAACCAGCTAGACATCATATTTCTGAAAGAAACATTGGGTGGAGAAGAGAAAATCATTCGCACCCTCGAATCCCTCCAAGGTCGGTGGAGATTTTTAGCCCTTGACGCAAGAGGTCGGTCAGGGGGTCTGGCAATTGGATGGAAAACAAGCTTGGTTAAGATCTTAAACTCTTGGGGGTTTGAGTTTGGATTGGGGGTGAAGGTTTATTTAGAAGATTTGTAATGGATCTAAAGCTGATGAAAATCTATGGGCCCAATAATGATCGCTAGCCTTTCTTAGAATCTTTGATTAACAAACCTTTTATGCAGGATGAAAATATTGTAATTGGAGGGGATATAAATTTATCCATCGACTTTGCTGAGTCTTGGGCCCCTCGTGATGGACTTGACCCTCTCTCTGATTATTTCACTCATTTATTAGAGGAAAATAAATTGGTTGATGTGGCCCCAATAAAACTTAGACCTACCTGGAGGAACAAAAGATCTAGGGAGGATCAGATTGCTAAAAGAATTGATCACTTCTTAGTTAATGAACCCACGTTGACTCTTCCATTACACCTCAGACAATGAGTGGGCTCCGACGGGGACTTTGACCACTTCCCAATTTTCCTAGATATGGTCGGAGGTATGCAGAAGCCAACTAGCCCTTTTAAGTTTAATCCATATTGGTTGAAGGAGGAAAGATACCAAGAATTGATTAAAAATATCTGGTTCCCTATCTCTACCAAGAACGATTCCCCAATAACAGTTAAATTCTCAAAAAATCCGAAGAAAGAAAAAAAGGCTACTATGGAATGGGATCATCTTAAAAAAGTAAGGGATGACCAGGAGATTAAGGACACATAATCCAGGTGGCAAGCAATTTATGATTCAGAGGAAGGGGGGTTTCTAAATCAAGATACCAGAGAGACCCTGTAGAACTTGGAAAAAAAAGAAAAGAAAGTTGTTGGAAGACAGGGGGGCTGAATGGAGACTAAAGAGTAGAGCCTTGTGGTTGCAGTGTGGGGATGAAAACACAAAGTTCTTCAAGGCTTATGTGAAAGGAAGGAAACTCACAAACACTATATGGAGCTTAATTGATTATGTGGGTAGATTGGTATCCTCCTTTAAGGATCTGGCTCATCCTGGTTAGAGCCACTTTCATTCGTTATTTGGGGAAGACAACAGAGTATCTATGGTAAAAATTGTTCAATTATCTATGCTCTTCCCTATTTTCGTTAATGACAAACTCAAGAAGGATCTAATAGCAGAAGTGACAGAAGATGAGCTGAACGTTGTGCTCCATAGTTTCCAGAAGGATAAAAGTTCGGGCTCTGATGGATGGACCATCAAATTCTTTCTGGGGTTTTATGAAATTTTGGGTTCAGGGATTCTGAAGGTTGTGGAAGAATTAAGAACCAGAGGATATATCCACCCCCCATTGAATGCCACCTTTATAGATCTCATCCCAATGTTGGATGATCCCAAATCTATGGAGGATTTCAAGCCCATTTCTTTATGCAATTGTATCTACAAAATTGTGCCTAAAGTTATAGCTCAAAGATTGAAGCCCATTCTATCAGAAAACATTTCCAAAGAACAATTCGGGTTTCTGGAAGGCAGAAAAATTCATGAGGCCATTGGAGTTGCACATGAAGCTCTTCATTCTATAAAAACAAAGAAAGTCAAAGGTGTTGTGCTAAAAATTGATCTTTCGAAGGCCTATGACAAAGTTAGTTGGATGTACATCAGGCTACTGTTAACACAAATGGGATTCGAGGTGCCTTTTATAATTTGGGTAATCAATTGTCTTTTATCTGTTTCCTTTGCGGTCATAATCAATGGTGCGACCTCATGGTTTTTTAATTCAGAAAGGGGTCTTCGACAAGGCTACCCACTTTCTCCCCTACTCTTCCTCCTTGTGGCTAAAAGACTTAGTAGGGTTATTGGGACTGCAAAAATTCAAGGAAATTTGCAGGGTCTATCTATTTCCCCTACTATTCGGCTAATACACCTCCTGTTTGTGGATGATGTATTTATTTTTTGCAATGGTTACAGAGGGGATGCAGAGACACTAACAACAATTCTCAATAGATTCAGTCTGGCAACCAGAATGCAAATAAATATTCATAAATCAACCCTCTCTATCCAAAACTTGGAAGCTGATGAACTGGATAGTTATCAAGAGAGATTCTCTTTCGAAGTAAAAGAGATTGATATGGTACTAACATATTTGGGATTCCAACTAAAACCAAATAGTTACAAAAGGGAGAACTCGCTTTGGCTCCTTGAAAATCTAGAAAAAAAGATTAAATCTTGGAGCTATAAATGGATTTCTCGGGCATAGAGTCTAGTTCTGGTTAAGTCAGTCCTTGAAGCAATTCTAGTCTATTGGATGACATTAGTCTGGATTCCCAAGGGAATCTTGGAGAAGGCCAGAAGGATTTGTTTTAAATTTCTCTGGGTAGGTTCTCAGGAGAAACATATTTCACCCTGGGTAAAATGGGAGTCTCTAGCAGTCTCCAAGATGCTAGGTGGCTGGGGGTTAAAAAAAATCTACATGTTCTCAAATTCTCTTGCTGCCAAATCCACTTGGAGACTACTTTCTACAAATAGTTTGTGGACTCAGGTGATCTTATAGAAGTATTGGCATCCTCTCTTAGTGGAAGAATGGATTAGAACTCCACAAAAGGAAGCTAACAACTGCTCTATTATTTGGAAAACAACTATCAACTCCTTTCATGTCATTGGTGATGGGTTAGCATGGAAAATTGGGGATGGATCAAGAGCTAATGTAGGTATGGACCCTTGGCCTGACAGTCGAAATAGTCATATTCTCCCCCCTGATTTGGTTCAACAACTACATGAACATGACTTTATATACCTAAATCAAATAGTTGATGGACTTCATTCCAATATTTGGAGTCAGGAATGGAAAGGTTCAACACTTATGGGGTTAAATGAGGTATATACTGAAACATGGAATGAATACATTAATGCGCTAAAAATAGACCATATCCGAATTACAGAGAGAGAAGATGAACTGGTATGGCAAGGTACACCCAATGGTGCCTACACACCTAAGCTTAGATACACTATGCTCAACGTTGGGCTAATGCAACGAGACCCTATATGGTGTTGGAAAGGTTTATGGAAGGTGAAATGTCGTCTCAAAGCCCGAATGTTTATGTGGGGTATTATAAACAACAAGGCCCCACTTGGGATAAAATGCACCGTCGACAAATCGTAGGCCCTGGTTGGTGCTCATTATGCAAGGGAGATGAAGAATCCGTAAAACATCTTTTCCTCCACTATCCCTTCACAAATCAGGTCTGGAAAGAATGCTCTAAAGGAACAATTCAACTGTGCATTTGGCAGGGAATTTCCATTGAAGACGCTTGGAAAGGATGGTTGGACAATCCATCTTTTCACAACATTAAAACACTTTCTCTCATTGTCAATTGGGGTGTGTGGCTAGCATGCAATGCTGCTATTTTTCATAACAAACTCACTCTGCCAGAAATTATTGAGATTCAAGGGCCAAGTATCTTGTCCCACTTTCCTCAAGACAAGAAAACCTCTATTCCACGTTGTTTCCAAGTTGAACAAATGGACCACTCCTATCCGTGATCCTTTTTTGATGGTGCTTCATTAAATTAGTTGTGTGGCGGGGGGTGGGGTTCTTTTTCTCTCACACACTCACTTTTTCAAGCTGAAAACGGGTCTGGGAAGGGGCTCAAACAATTATGCATAAATTCTATCTCCAAAACTCCTATTATTCTTTGCAAGTGAGAGAGGGGTTAAGTCCCTTCAGATCTTTGGAGATTCTATGATCATCATAAACTAGGCCAAGAAAATTTAAAAATGTCATATTATCACTTTATTACGATTTCTTGAGGATGTCTTCAGGATGATGAACACTTTTGACTCTTTCTCTCTTCGACATGTCTATAGGGAACTCAACTCAATGACAAATACTCTCTGTAAAGAAATCCTTGAGCTGGATGTTGGGTCGTGGTCGATTTCTGAAGAGATTGATGGTAAACATTTTGATCTCCATATCAGATCTTTCTTTGCCCGCATGGGGGCCAATTGATGGTTCTCAGTTTCTCACATTTCGGATCTAGGATCTGGACTGCATATATTTTCTGAACCAGTGGACAGTTATGGCACATCTTCAACATTCCCTTTTTTAATTTTTGTTGGATGAAAAAATGTATTTTATTCTCAAACTTTTTTGCATTTGATTTTTTTTATGTATATAAAGGCTCCTATTGGACTAGGACAATACATAATATCCTTGATGCTTATTGGATGTGATGTCCAACGTTTTTCAATATTCGTCTGGCTCACTAAATAGGTCATAACTATAGTTTTTTACTTTGGTTGATAGCTCAAGAGAGGAGGTAAGTTCTGGAAAAATACATGGGAGCATGTATTTCTGCAAAATGTAAACTTTGTTTCTTTCTTAGAAATAAAATTTACGTTTTTTTTCCAAGGAAAAAAATGATATTTAGACACCTAGGAGTTAGTTAAATTTAACTTGGTTTAATATGTCTTTAGGTAAATTGTGTTTCGTTATTGTGCTTTTGTAATTATTTAATCCAACGGTCACGATTATGTTCTAGACATAAAGCAGTCCAACAGTTCACCATCTCCTCGATACTAATGGCACTTGATTTGTGGCTTAGTATTTGATTGGTCCATGATCTCTAATTAAAGAGCATGGATGATCCTTTGCTTATAATCGGTTGTGAGAGATTCATAAGTAAACTATTTTCCTTTTGCATTAATATATTGCCTCGAGTGGTTGTGATGGCTCAAGTCATCGATTGTTTTCCTCTTTGAGGGTTTTAACAACGTAAACACTAGTGTACTAATATTTGATATGTTTGTGTGAGTGGTTGCCTTTACTCAACACACTATTAGAGCTCTTATGAAGACTTGCTCATGTTTTTTTTATCAATATCTTGAACCTGTGTCAATGCATGCATTAAAGGACTTTTGGATTATGTAAATTCTAAGCATTTTTGGGTCGAATGAACCGCTCCACTGCATCTAAAACATTGTTTCAGCTACGAACACTTTTCGTTTCACTTGAAAAGATTTTTGTTTGCCTAAGACACAATCATTTATATCGGATCTAGAGGTATAAAGTGTCATTTTTAAAGTTTTTTTTTTTTTTAATATTTCATTTTGTTTTTTTAATTTATATTTCTAGTTTGTTCCCTTTCTGATATGTGTATATTCTTTATCATGCACCTCGTGCGAGCTTAGTAAATCAGGAACCCAACATTTTTACGTATGCTCTTTGTCATGCATTTTGTGTGATATTGGCAAATCAAAAACAAAGAAGAAAAATTGCATTTGCTAGATAGATCAATTGAGAATTAACCCCAAATTTATTAAGTTTCGGAAAACAATTTTTTTGAAAATTTGTTTGTTTTTATGTGCAATGGTGTTTAAAGTTTTTTATAGGCAAAAACAATGAATTCAGGGTAAACATACATTTCGAGGAGACCAAGCGTTCAAAAAAAAGTCTCACTCCTTTCTAACATTTGTTATCTATTTTGTAATAACTCACCTAATTGAAAATTATTTTTATTAAAATAGAGATCTCGAGTTTAAGTCTTTCTTTTTATTAGTGCTTTTACTTTTTATTGGCATGTCAAAATCCTTAGACATTGCATTACTTCATTTTTCACACTATAAGTTATTATAAAGTTTTTCAATATTTTCAAAAAATAATTTATTAAATTGATTTTTTTGAAAATAAAAAAGATTTTTCAAAATTTTTAAATTCCACTCATTACATTTTTGGTCAAAGAGATTATCGATGGGACATAAATACCTCTAAAGTGATTTTATTTTTAAAACATGAAAAATAAATTGAAACACATTTAATATGGAATTTTCTAAAAGTGGCATGTGGCAATCTTCACATGTCTTAGTGGACTTTTGTTTGCTAAAAAACAAAAGAGATGGTCCTCACTTTTCATGTGATGTTTTGATATTGATGTGACCAATACTATATATTTTTATTTTAATGTTTTTATGAGGACAATAAAGCTTAACTGCTTTGTGTTTATATGCTAAGAATATCAACTTTGTGGCATATTCACTTATTTTTTGTAAAAACTTATGCAACTTTAAGTTATAATAATTTTATTCTAAAGTGCAACTCACTTAAATTAAACATACTTGTATTGTAAAGTGCAACTCACTTAAATTATAGAGTAAGTCAATAATAAAGTAACTTTATTGTTATTTTTTAAAACTATTTTTTGCATGCAACTTTAAGTTATAAAGTAACTTTATTATAAAAGTAATTCTCACTTGTTTTGTAAAAGTGAGTCATTTACATTATAAAAACATTTCTTTTGTAAAAGTGAGTTTTATAGGATAAAATTAAACAAGAATGACAAATTTTTAACTTTTTCAACTTGATATCATCATGAATTCATTACCACATGAGCAAACCTCCACCTACCACATGAAACCTTGGTTATTCTTTATGCATTTATTTAGAAGGCATAACTTTGACATTCATAGTCCATTTTCAATGCCTTTTTTTTAAACTATATATATTTTTATGTTTTTTCCATATGAAAAGTCATATTTTTCTTTTGAAGACATCTTACATGCATATTGTAGTATGGTTAGATTAAGTTATCTCAATGGTGGAATTACCTCCAACTAACCAATCGATTGATATAGGAGAATAAGAATTGGAATAACTCTCAGAGATACCAAATGAAGGGTTGAAGGCTGCTAGGACGATGGCCAAAACAATGGACAAATTCACTTAACACCTGTAGGAATAGTGACTAGCTATCATTCACCCAATGGGTGAATCCCTCCATTCACAAAGGTTAAATTTGCATGTTCTTAAGTTTCCACTTGGCACCGAAGGAAGCCCACCCCCAACTACCATGGCTTACATTCCTAGGTTGATCTGTCTTTTACATATGATAAGGTAAGAACTTTGGATTATAATAATATAATGTATTTTCAGGTTTTGGCCCCTTTGAGCCCCCCTTAAGCCTCCTCTTGTGAAATCATAGACCCCATCATTTTTGTCTCCTTCTTCTGCAACCGTTGATGTATATTTTTTTTATTAATAATAACTTTAAACATACATATTTACATTATTTGGCCCTCGATCATCTTGTTGAGCTCTTATGCTTGATCACATATATACATTTACATTTCATTTATGGGGATCAAAATTGGGGTGTTACATTCCCCTCCCCCTAAAATTTTGTTGCATTGTCCTCAGTGCACACACACACACACACACACACACACACACACACACACACATATAAAATCCAAAATTGGTTTACAACAAAATTTCAAAATAGTTACAGGTACGACTCTCGCCTGACATCTTCTAGGTTCCATGTCGCCTCCTCGAGGCTGTAGCAAGTCCATTGGACCTTTACCTACCTGATGGATTTGTTCCAAAGCACCTTGACTTTTCAGTCCAAGATACACACTAGCTTCACTTGAAAGTCTCCTTCAAGCTCCACCTAAATCAAAGTCCAATCAATGACATAGTTAGGATCATGCACATATTTTTTCAATAAAGATACATGAAACACATTATGCACTTTCATGGAAGTAGGCAATGTAAGCATGTATGCATTTGGCCCTATCTTATCGAGTATTTCAAATGGACCATAAAATCTAGTTGCTAACTTGGTGCAACTTCCCAACTTTAGTGAGCTCTTCTTGGGCTTTACTTTCATAAACACATGCTCTCCCACTTTAAATTCTCTGTCCCTCCCGTTTTTATCTACACAACTCTTTTGTATGTCATGAGTTGCCTTCAAATTCTATTTGATCTTTACCATTTACTCTTCAATCTCCTTAAGCATCTTAGGCCTAAGTACTACTCTATCTCTTGAATTTTTCCAGCTTACTGGAGTATTGCATTTCCTACCACATAGAGCTTCAAATGAGTTCATTTTCAATGAAACTTAATACCCATTGTTGTAGGCAAACTCAACCAATGTAAATAATTATCCACTTCAATAGATTATCCATCACATACATCCTCAACATATCTTCAATTACTTGATTAACTCTCTCTTTTTACCCATTTTCATGTGGATGATATATTGTATTAAAATTTAGATTTGCGTAATTCTTTGAACAATTCCTTCTAGAAGTTTGAAGTAAACTTGGGATCTCAATTTAACAAAATTGCCTTAGGCATTCCATGCAACCTGGAAATTTCCTTCATATATATTTTTTCAATGTTAGCTACCTTATGACTCAGTTTAACTGAAATAAAATGGACAACCTTTGTTAGCTTATCCACTACCACCATTTTCAAATCATCCTACTTTGTTGTCCTGGGAAACTTTGTAATGAAATTTTTGGTTACTACCTCCCACTTCCATTATGGAATTGGTAATGGTTGTAGAAAACCTACTAGGTGTCTATGCTCAACCTTCACTCTTTGACACTCCATACATCTGGCTATGTAATCAACCGCATTCTTCTTCGTACCTAGCCAAAAGTATTGGATTCTCAATGTTGCAATGGTTTTCTAATAACCTAGATGTCCAACAGATGGAACATTATGCATTTATTTTAATACCAACTTCTTTATTTCACTTGAATTGTGAATATAAACTATAATTTTATGCATAAATATTCCATCTTCTTCCAACTGATATTGTTTGTACTTATGTTGTACATTTTCCTATTGTAGACCTTCCTTTACCTGTAGGTAATGCCCATCTGCAACAATAACCTCTAAGATCATGTTATTTAAATATGATTTATGCATGCTGATAGTTGTAGCATGCATTACATGGACCCTTATATCGAGTGCATTTGCAATCTTATTCTTCTTTCCTTTAATATGTTTGATATCAAAGGCATATTCACTCAGGAATTCTAGCCATCTAGTTTGCCTAACATTCAAAGTTTGTTTAGCTCAAACAAATACTTCAGACCACTATGGTCTGTCCTTAATTCAAAGTTATTTCCCATTAAATAATGCCTCCACATCTTTAATGAGTGAATTATGGCAGCAAGATCTAAATCATGTGTGGCATAATTAATTTCATGCTCTTTGAGTTTTATGTACTCATCACAAATGACATGTCCATTCCGAGTAAAGACTCCACTATGTCCCTCTTTGCATGCATATGTGCACACCAAAAAATCCTTATTTGAATCTGTAATCTTTGAAATAGGTGCACTAGTTAACACTTTCTTTAACAACTTGAAACTTTCTTCACACTTTGAAGTCCATTCAAACTTTATTCTCCTCTTTTTCAAATAAGTGATGGGGTGAGCAATCTTGAAGTATCTCTCTATGAATCTCTTGTAGTAGCCAACAAGCCCCATGAGTGACCTCACCTCAATTACCTTCCTTGGTGTTAACCATCCTCTAATGGCTTCAATCTTTTATGGATCCATTGTTATAGATCTGAAAAGATATTTTACACGACTATGGTTGAGTTATTATGCATGTCTTGATTAACCAATTAGGAAGCTTAAAGAAAGAAGAATAAGTTATAAAATAAATATAGGAGAAATATGAACATGTACAGAACTAAAATGAAGCATAGAACAACAACAAACCATAACACCAATGTGATAACGGAGTTCGACAATCTCACCTATGTCTCCGGGCCTTTGTCTCAGTGGGTGAGGCTTTATTATTTCTGTTCAAAGCTCAATAAGTACATCACAACAGTGCCAAAAGGTTACAAAACTAACCTAGTCTTGTTCTCCCAGATCTCAAGAACCCAATAGAAGAAACGACACTCAAATCAGATGACCGGAGCTCCCAGAAATGGCCCGCAAATGTGCGCTCCTCAACAACTTCCCTGCATAAAAATGGCTTTGGCATGGAAAATATTAGGCATAAACCTGATCTGAGTCTCCTTTCATGGCCTCAAGAAGGCTTGATTTATATATATCTGAATTTGGTAACCATCTCCCAACTTCCCCCCAAGATCTGGCCTCAAAAAGGGCCCAATATCCCCCAAAAAAGGGCCAAAAATCTCCAAAATAGCTGAATAAAAACAATAAAATCCATATTATAAAGTTTATAACCCACATTTGGATAAATATTGGGGTGCAACCTCTTATGCGTTGGCCCCTCGTCGTATGGGATCCCGCCATATGGCAAGGCGCTAGGCACTGGTTCATTAGCCCCCTCATTGTCAGCCCTTGGTCCTGTGCTGATGGTGCATGTGGCCATAACCCAGTCCTCCCATGTGCTCTGTGCAGATAAGATCTTGATAGCTTAGCCCCCGGTCAATGGGCTAGCTCGACCAATCGGGGCTAGTCCCTTTATCCCCGCGCTAACAACCAAAACAAGATCTCAGTCGTATGGGATACGCCAAAACAACCGTGGGCTATCCCTTAACAATTTTCTGCACCATGTGTTAGAGCTTGGGCCTGGGTTATGGGTGGTGGTCCGATGATAATTCTTACGTCGAGGGCTGGGGCTAGGCCCCAACCCTTTTTTTCCCGGACTTAGCACATGATCAACTTTTATAAAATCCATGCCATATCATGTTAAGAATCATCTGGTAGGTGGGCTCGCTTGTCCGACCTACGCGAAACCTTTGGCACTCGGGGAGGTTTAGGGTTTGAAACCCATAAACTCCACACCATTTTGGAATGAAACTAACAATCAATACATGGGTGCCATGTGGCAACCCATGTCTGGGCCATGTGGCACCTCCCTATTTTCCAAGTACATTGCCGCGTGTCGACCTTTGATTCATCCACGTGTTTGCCACGTCATTCTGCCACGAGTCTTCCCTATCAACGCCGTACCATTCCATGTGTCATCGTACAAATGTGCCACGTGTCGTCGTACATATGTGCCAGTTGTCGATGTACGGACGTGCGACATGTCACCCTTACAGTGGTGACACATGTCACTTCCCAGTTGGTCCACCTGTCATGTCCACGTCAGCATCCGTATGCCCAGTCAGCCTGTGAACTATGCCTTCCATGTCAGTTTTACGGTCATACGACCTGTACAGTTAGCTATCACATGGCACTATACGGACTGTACAATCAACATTTTTTTTGCCTGTTTGGCAAAACGAGAATATCGCTTTAACTTGAGCATATGACGTCCATTTGAGCCCATTCAAGTTGCGTTGGGTTCATATCGACAAGGCCTATGCACACGTCCGTTTTGAAGCTATTCCAAGAATTTTTATTTTTAGGCCTTTCTAAGCCCCATCAAGCTCCTCAATCTGAATCTAGATCACACCTCCCCACTAAAGGACCATTTCGTCCCCAAAAGGTTACTGACTAGTCATCAAGCTCGATATAGGCCACTCGACTTGTCCTTTGTCTTTGAACTCTTTCCTGTGCACCTGTCTCATCAAGATCAACTGTAACACAATCATGACAACTGACAACATATTGTTAACCATTTGTACCCTGTCACATCTTACTGAAGCCACTATCATCCATGTAGACAATATTACTAATGATAGCATAAAAAATATGACTGCAAATGAGCTGATATGTTTGTAATATTTGCACGACAATARCTTATCTTGAAGCAACCTGTGATTGATTTTCCATTCTACAATCATCTCCTGTTCTTGCTTAAGATCGATTAGTTGATTTGAAACAATTATAGGTTTGTTGCTTGCTTGAATTGCCTTGTTTAATTGTTCCATAGTTTGAAGAGTTTTATTTGCCTTTACAGGATGAGCATGAACCACATATTTTTGACTTGCCTTGGTTAATTGATATTGATTCTTTGTCATGTAGAAGATTTCTTTATGATCAAACAAGTATGGACTACCTAAGACCATTCCACATTCACTTAGTGGCATTGCATCACATGTTAACTCGTCCACATACTTAGATGAAATAACAAATTTTAATGTGCACTATTTAGTTATGTGCATTTGATGATGGTTGCTTATCCATTTAAGTGTGTAGGGCTTATGATGTATTTGTGTTTTTAACCCCAATTGCTTAACCAATTCCTCTGAAATTAGGTTAGATTGAGATCCCCTATCAATTAATGTATCAACCTTAGTGTGTTGCATGAGGACCCATATATGAAACAATTTACTTCTACAATCAATTCCTTCACCAATATTACATGTCATACCAACCAATGAAACCTTAGATTCATCAATTGAATCCGATCCCAAGTTTGTCGGTCGTGTTGTCGCTGCAACTATTTGTCTCCCTTTCTTTTCCTTAAACCACTTTGGTCTCTTCTCGGGATGCAGTTGCCAACAATGGTCCTCATCATGCTCCTCTTTCTTGTAATGCTTGCAAGAGGGCCTCTCTTCCTTTCTCGTCACTGAATTTGGCTTATTGCCATGCCACTTCCTCTTGTCCTCTTTCCTTGAAGACGATTCCCCTGATACACCAACACTTGTTTTCCCTACTTCAATGTATGTCGTTTGAATAGAAACCTCATCAAGATTAGTTGGTCCAAACATGAATACAATGTTTCGAATATGTGCAGGTAAACCTCCTATATACTTCATAAGAGTTTCTTGGGTATGTAAAGGAATATCTAACATCAATGCTATTTTACGAAAGCCATCTATGTAATCTTGCACTGTTTGTCCTTTTCTTAGTTTTAAAGCTCACCATTCAATTAACGCTTTCTCTTTATAACCCAAAGGATATAATTGCTTTCTATGTGCATAAATGAAACTTTTCCATGATGGAAATACATTACCCACTTGTTGCGTTCTGTTTTGCAACTTTCTTTGCCACCAGATGAGTGTTGTCCCTGCAAGTCTCAATGATGCCAACTTGATTTGTGTGGCCTCATCCTTGATCTATTGCACACTGCAATAAACCTCCATCTGTCTGACCCAATTGTCAAGTTTCTATGCATTAACTTCACCATCATATATGGGTAATTCAAATTTCACATCAAGTTTTAACAATAACATTTCATTCTTATGTTTATGGACACGTTTCTTTGCATTGGATTTAGAACTTGAACTTGAAGAAGAAGGAGAAGAAGGAGGTGATGATGGAGGTGAAGGAGGAATTTGAGGCAGATCCTCTCCTTCTTTACTTTTTACCTTTGAAGATTCACCCATATTTGGTCTCTTCCGTTCCAAGTAATCTTCATACAAAACCTTCAACATCTTCGACATAACAAAGAAAGTTTTTCGAAACTCTTTCTTATCTTGAGAAAGTCCCTCTTCCAATGCCATCCTCTTGCTTTGAGAAGTTCTCTTTCTCAATTAAATCAATGGATTCTGTTCAACAAGATCGCCTTCACCATGAAGTATCTTTTCCCTGGTTAACATGCAAAATTCAAATCCAAACGTAAACTAGCTCTGATGCCACTTGATCCAAAAAAATCTTTTACATGACTATGGTTGAGTTATTATGCATGTATTGTTTAACCAATTAGGAAGCTTAAAGAAAGAGGAAGAAGTTATAGAAGAAATATAGCAGCCATATGAGCATGTACAAAACTAAAATGGAGCATAAAACAACAACAACCCATAACACCAATGTGATAATGAAGTTTGACAATCTCGCCTACGTCTCCGGGACTTTGTCTCAGTGGGTGGGGCTTTCTTATTTTTGTTCAAAGCTAAATAAATACATCACAGTAGTTCCAAAAGGTTACAAATCTAATCTAGTCTTGTTCTACCAGATCTCAAGAACTCAACAGAAGAAACGACACTCAATTCGGATGATCGGAGCTCCCAGAAATGGCCCACAAAGGTGCGCTCCTCAACAACTTCCTTGCATAAAAATGGATTTGGCTTGGCAAATATTCAACATAAACCTGCTCTGAATCTCTTCTCATGGCCTCAATAAGGCATGGTTTATATAGATTTGAAGTTGGTAACCATCTCCCAACTTTCCCCCAAGATCTGGCCTAAAAAAGGACCCAATATCCCCCCAAAAGGGCCAAAAATCTCCAAAACAGCTGAATAAAAACAATAAAATCCATATTATAAAGTTTATAACCCACATTTGGAGAAATATTGGGGCGCAACCCCCTATGCGCTGGCCCCTAGTCGTATGGGAGCCCGCCATATGGCAAGGCGCTAGGCACTAGTTCGTTAGCCCCCTTATTATTGACCCCTGGTCCTGCTGATGGTGCATGTGGCCATAACCCAGTCCTCCCACGCACTTTGTGCAGATAAGCTCTCAACAGCTTAGCCCCTGGTCGGTGGGCTATCCCGACTGATCAAGGCTAGTTCCTTTATCCACACGCTAACAACCAAAATAGGATCCTGGTCGTATGGGATACGCCAAAACAACCGTGGGCTATCCCTTAACAATTTTCCGTGCCATGTGTTAGAGCTTGGGCCTGGTTTATGTGTGGTGGTCCGGTGATAAAACTTATGCTGAGGGTTGAGGCTAAGACCCAACCCTTTTCTGCTCGGACTTAGCACATGATGAACTTTTATAAAATCCATGCCATATCATGTTAAGAATCATTCGGTAGGCAGGTTGGCTTGCCCGACCTACACAAAACCTTTGGCGCTCGGGGAGGTCCACGGTTCGAAACCCATAAAATCCACACCATTTTGCAATGAAACCAACAACCAATCCATGGGTGCCATATGGAAGCCCATGTCTGGGCCACGTGACACCTCCCTATTCGTCAAGTACATTGCCGCGTGTCGACCTCCAATTTTTCCATGTGCCTCCCATGTCATTCTACCACCTGTCTGCCCTGTTAGCGCCATACCTTGCTACGTGTCACCGTACGGACGTGCCACATGTCACCCTTGCAGTGGTGACATGTGTCACTTCTCGGTTGGTCCACATGTCTTGTCCATGTCACCATCCGTACACCCAATCAGCCTACCAACTGTGCCTGCCACGTCAGCTGTACGACCATACGACCTATACAGTCAGTTGCCACATGGCACTGTACGAACTATACAGTCAACATTTTTTTTTCCTGTTTGGCAAAACAAAAATATCTCCATAACTTTAGCATAAGACGTTCGTTTGAGCATGTTCAAGTTGTGTTGTGTTCGTATCGACGAGGCCTACGCACACGTACATTTTGAAGCCATTATGAGAAATTTGTTTTTTAGGCCTTTCTAAGCCCCACCAAGCTCCTGGATTCGAATCTGGATCAGTTATCCCTTCCTATGAAATTATGTGTCCCAAGTAATCCATCTTCCTTTGATAGAAATAATACTTGCTCATTTTTTCACACAATTGATGCTCCCTTAGCACCTATAGTACCAACATCAAGTGTTGTTCATGTTCTTCCCCTCACTTGAAATAGACAATTATGCCATCCAAAAATACAATGACAAACTTATCCAAGTGATTTATGAATATGCCATTCATTAGGCACATAAATATAGCTAGTGCATTTGTTAGCTCAAATGGCACCACTACAAACTCATAATGTTCATACCTGGTTAGCTATCTTGCTTATATTTTTATCCTCGACCCTTACCTGATGGTAACCTAATCTCAAATCTATCTTTGAAAATATTTTTGCTCCTCTTAGTTGATCAAAGAGATAATGAATTATAGGTAAAGGGTACTTGTTTTTCATAGTAGATTTCTTCAGCCATCTAAAATCAATACACAACCTCAAGGTCCCATCCTTCCTTTTCACAAAGAGTATTGGTGCTCCCTAAGGTGAGACACTTGTGCATATGTACCCTTTCTTCAACAATTCTTCTAGATACATCTGCAATTATTTTAGCTTTGGTGTAATCATTCTATATGAATTCTTTGATACTGTGGCATCCCCAGGCATTAAATCAATAGAGAAATCTATATCTCTCATTGGTGACAAACCTACCAATTCTCCAAACACATCTTCAAACTCTTGCAATACTGGAAAATTCTTAAGACTTGGACATTTAATTTTAGTTGGCCCTTGCACATGAGATGCAAGCAACCGACATCCTTTCCTGAAACATTTCTTCAATTATGAAGCTGAAATTTCCCTTATGGAAAATGGTCTTGGGATTTGTTTCACTATGCTATGCTTTCCTTTTTTATTAAGACACATTTGTTATGACAATCTAGCACAACATGATGCATGTCCATCCCATTCAAACTAGGATACCATAGGATCGTAATGGTGTGATGTTCAAATATGCATTGGTGTTCACTCCATTAATGCTTATGGGGTATCCCTTAACTATCTAATTAATACTCCTTTTGGTCCTAGTGGCTAGCTGAACCAACCACAATCTCTCATGATTACTTCTCTTCAAATGAAATATTTCAAATAACTTAGTATCAATGTAACTATGGCTTGGTCCAGAATCAATTAAAATAACAACATGATGATTTTCAATCATACCTTCTACCTTAATCATGTTAGACTAGTGATCTTGTCAATTCTCCAAGGTCGCATATACCGTTGGAATATTTCTAGCCACGTCTTCCACTGTAGTAGCCTTCTAAATATTGTGCATATTCCTAATTTTGTCTCTCTTATGAGGAACATATATATACATGTGCTCTCCTTTACATCCCCAACATTTGATCAATGGCCTTATTCTTTTTCCCGAATATTTTTCCATCTTAGATTCACTCTGAGTTGGCTAGGTTTTTTGGTATGGTGTTCGAGTTGTTCCTGAAGAAAGGTGGATTGGATCATTTCTCTATTTGACCCATGTTGTTATTCTTCTTATATCTCCACAACTTCTGAACGACTACTACGCCTTTGTTTTTCTCATATAGGTACTTGGCCTTCCCAATTGCCTCTTCCAAAGTCTTGAGTTCATCAAATTGAATTTTATCCCTATAAAATGAAGGTAGCCCACTCATAATCTCTGAATCTTCACATTCTCTTCCTCGATACATACCTCAAAAGTTCCAAGAAATTCTTTTCATGCTCCTCCATTGTCATGGTTCCAAATTTGTTCACTTTTTCCACTAGTGCAAACTGACTTAGAGGCCTACTTTTGCCACCTATAGAAAAAAATCTGGGGAGAACTAGGAATTTTTTTATATCGAGTGCCAATAATATTGGAGACTACACATCAACCTTCAGATTGTAAATTTGATGCTCCTAGCAAATTTTGCATCAATTGGAATTGTCAACTTTTTTTTTGTTCAAGCGAAGTCACACTAAGCGAAAGAAAAAAAAAGCTTTTAAAGTTCAAGGTGATGAATGGTGGGTTTCCAGGACTGGCTAAGATTGTAGCCATGCTCATGATTGAAATTATTAGGATGTTTTTCAATTTTGATGGCTTCTCGAATAAGGCGAGAGGAGTAATGAGGGGTGGAGGTGAGAATTTTGGTTTGGTCAAAGCAAATGAGGTGTTTGGAATTGAAGGAATGTTCTACGATAACTGATTTGGAGATTCGATTGTGGGTGGTATCAGTTGTATTCTCTTTAAGATGGGATTTGAATGATTTACTGGTTTGGCCTATGTAGGATTTTCCATAGGAGCAAGGGATTTGGTAAACGCCTGGTCCAAGCATCAAGTTAGATTTGTCTTTAGCAATCCTAAAAAGTTATTTCAAGGTTTTAAAAGGTTTGAAAATGGTTTTGATATTCTTCTTAGCCAAGAGTTTCGAGATAAGATCAGTGGTGCCTTGGATATAGATAAGGGTGATGAGAGCACTAGGAGGGGAGGAGGAGAGTGATTTAGGTTTAGGTTTGTTGGCTAAGCGAAAGGCTTGGTTGATTTTAGAGAGAGAGTATCCATTGGAAAAAAGGGCTTTGGGTAATGTGTGCTTTCTCCTCTACAAGGAATTGAGGGGAAAAAATGTGGTTGGCTCACGTAATAAGGGTTTTGAGGACAACAAATTTGTGGGCCAAAAGATGGTGGGAACTAGAGTGGAGGTATCTATCAGTATGGGTCTTCTTCTTGTAAGCTCGGTGGGAAAGGGAGCCATCTGGAAGGTGCAAGATAAGAACATCCAAGAAGGGAAGAGAATTGTCCTTTTGGGTTTCCATAGTACATTTGATGTGAGGAGAGAGATTGCTAAGATGGTTAAAGAAAGTGGTAAGGTTGGCAAGGCAATGAGGCCAAATAACAAAGGTTTCATCTACAAACCTAAACCAACATTTGGGTTTGAGATGAGAGTTGTTAAAGGCTAAGGATTTGAAGTGTTCCAAAAATATATTGGCTACAATAGGGGATAAGGAAGATCCCATGGTTGTTCCTTCCGTTTGTTCATAACAAGCCCATTTGAAGGTGAAAAAGGTGGAAGTGAGGCAAATTTCAATTAGGTTAAGGGTTTGTGGGTCTACGAGTTTGGAGATGAGGTCAAGGGATTTCAAAACAAGAATTTTGGTGAACATAGAAACCATGTCAAAGTTGACCATGATGTCCTGATCATCAAGGTGTAGATTCTTTGTTTTTTTAATGAAATCGATGGAATATTTAATGAAAGAAGAGGTTTTTCCAACAAAGGATTTAAGCTTATCGGCCATAAATCGAGCAAGGGCATGCGTAGGGGCCCCAATAGCGCTCACGATAGGTCTGAGAGGGATACATTTTTTTATGGATTTTGGGTTTCCCATAGATCCTAGGGTTTGGGGGTTGTAGGGAAGGAGATGCTTCTAGATATTAGGATCCAAGGAGGAAGATTTGATGGCTTTTTTCACTAGGTTGGTGATGGTGCTAATAGGGTTTTTAGAAAGAGGTTTATAGGTAGAAGAGGAGAGGAGGTTGAAAATTTTAGATTCATAGTAAGAGGTATTCATATTAACAATGGAATTGCCTTTATCTTCTTTAAGGAATATGATTTATGGGTTGTCATTTAGGTGACAAATAGAATGGAGTTGGTCTTTCGAAAGGTTAAGTTTAGGCGGTTCGGAACATCGGAGAATTCAACCACATTCTTGTCTAATTTATTCGGCTTCACGAGGAGGAAGATTGTGGGTGAGAGATTAATGGAGCAAATAATTTCTTCTATTCGGATACATTTAGGGGTTATGGCAAAGTTAAACCTTTTTTCAAGAATTTGGTGGGTTGACGGATTCAGGTTTAATGAAAAATAAATTAATGATAGTGGGAGGATTAATGTTCTGGGAAGGAGGGGAGGGATTGTTGGTTATAATGGTGGTAATCTCACCTGAAGAGGGTGAAGTAAGGGAAATGTTAAATGAACTCGGAGAAGATGAAATATTCACTCTTTGATCCTTATTAATCTTATCTAGAGTAGAGTTTGGTACAAAGACAACTCTCTTGAAGGCTTGGTTGTGGACCGATTCACCAACCATGGGAACAAGATTAGGGACGGGATCTACACGCTTATTAGGAGTTGAAAAAGACTCGGAGCAAATAGGGAAGAGCAAAGAAATGGTCTGATCTGCATCAGGCTTTCTAGAATTTTCATGGGGAGTGATATCAAGTTTAGAAAATTCAAAGTTAGGGTTCTGGTCTAAGGCACGGTGTTTGTTAATGGAGCTGCTGGGTCAGGGAATGCGTGGGGAGTTAGGTTTCAATAGAGGCATGGAGGAGCGATGGATTAGCTTAGAATGGTGGGGGGGGGAATAGGTATGCAGAAACAAAGGTCTGCGATTGCATGAGCGTTCTTTTTTGTCAGTTTTGTGAGGTTCTCGAGAGAGAAATTTTGGGTAGGCAGTGTGGAGAGGTGGGGGGAGAATAAGGAATGGACCATGTGAAAACGAAGGAGGAAGATCCATAATCAATTTGAGCAATAAAATCTTGGCGTGAAAGATTGGGAGATGAGGACATGGATGCTTGATTTAGAGCTCGAGGTAAAGATAATTGAAGCTTTGTAACAATATTATTAAATTTTTGAACTTGCTTGTTAGAAGAAAAATTAAAAACGTGTTGGACTGCTTTGAAAGATTTGCATTCAACATTAGACCAAATATCAACGAAAATTATGGAATACAGTTTGAGATGGAGATGATATACCTTCTTGGAGAGGCAATCTAAGTTGAACCTGGTGAACAAGATCTCAACGAGTAGGATAACATTGCTGGATTTCATTTATGTTGTTGGAGACGAGTAAAGGGAGGATGGACACCATAGTCTCGGCATTGCTTCAGAAAGGTGAGATCAACAATTTGTTTATGCAATTTGATTAAGATCTTCTTGAATATCCATGTCTCTTTGAGACAATCCTCTCCATATAGGTTAAGAATTTGAGAATGTGTGTTTCCATAGTTAGTCATATTGTTCATATTGTTCAAGCGATTTCTAGAAAATGATTGTGTGTGAGTGTTTTGAAATGTCCAACATTTCAAGTGGACACTCCACCCATCATCAGGGTCATTTGAAGCCTAATAGGTGTGAAACGAGAGCTAAGGTTTGTATTTAAAGAGAAAATTAGGGTTGTGACCGTTGAGGAAAGGATTTAGCTGTTGTGCTTAATTATTATTGAAAAACGGGGAGGTGAGATGACCGTTTGGGAGAAAATAGAATTATTAATGACTAGATGAGTAATGGAATAATCTAGATTCAGATTGGTAATAAATGATAAAAATAATAATAAAATGAAATAATGAAAGAGGATAGTTGGGTTTACTGAAGAATATGTTTTAAAAGGGGAAACAAAAGAAGGCGGAGAAATGAATAGATTAATTGATACCAACGAAATAAAAATTAGATTAGGTGTTAATTAAAAATGGAAATTAAAAATATATGATTGTTAATTGTTAGGATCGATGAATAAACAAATGAGAAATGAGATTAATAAAGTTGTAGAAAAGGAATGTTGAAAAGTAGGAGAATGAAGATATGCTAATAATAAAGGTAAAAAGATTAATTATTGATCAAAAGATCAGGTAAGGATGAACAAATAAGATAAAAAATAATTAAGGGGGGGGGGGAATAATAAAGAAAGACGTTGAAACTAAGGAAGCGAGGAAAGTTTTTTAATAAAAGAATAAGAAAGTGATCAGTAAATAACATAAGAATCGATGATGAAACCAAAGAGTTAAATTAAATTACATAGGCCATGAGAAAACAAAGTAAGGTAGCGAGACTTCAGAGAAAATAAGACATTAATGGGAAAAAATGTTGGGACAAGAGTAGAGGTAGTCACACTGAGCGAAATAAAAAAGAATCTTTTAAAGTTCAAGGTGATGAATAGTGGGTTTCTAGGACTGGCTAAGCTTGTATCCATCCTCACAATTGAAATTATTATGATGTTTTTCAATTTTGATGGCTTCTC
>ML788008.1:719470-739216 GCA_009831015.1 Picea engelmannii
GTGGCATGGCATGTGGCTACAGATGTGGCAGTGGTATCCACTTGTGAACACTTGACATGACCATGTCACCACCCTTTTCTCTTTGTATGCCAAATCATCCTCCTTTTCTTTTCTTTTGGCGTTGCACTTTCAAAGTTAAAATCGATGCTCTAAATCCAATTTGGTTCAACGACTAAACTTTACTTTCATATTGACGGAGTCATTTAACTTTTGTTTCAGCGCTCAAAATTACTTTCACATTGACATACATAATTCACTTTTATATCAAGGACTAGAAATGGATTTCGCATCGACAATGAACTTTCACTTTACATTGGTGACTTCACTTATCTTTCCTTTAGCATCTTCAATTCACTTTTCTTCGGCGAGTCACTTTCACTTTACTTCAATGACTACAATTCATTTTTCTTTCAGTGAGTCACTTTCACTTTACATTGGCAAGTCAATTTCACTTTCCATAGGTGAGTCCATTTCACTTTACTTCAGTGAGTTGATTTCACTTTCCATCTGAGTTAATTTCACTTTACTTGGGGAGTCGATATCACTTTCCATAGGTGATTCCATTTCACTTTACTTTGGCGAGTCCATTTCACTTTCCATTGGAAACTCCATTTCACTTTACATAAGCAAGTTGATTTCACTTCCCATGGGCGAGTTGAGTTCACTTTCCATTGAAAAGTCCATTTCACTTTACATCAACAAGTTATTTTTACTTTGGTTCGGCGCTTGGATTTCCCTTTACTTCGATGACTCAACTTGAGTTTGTATCGATGAATCAAATTCACTTAATTCATTGATAATGAACCCTTTTGACATATAAATGACAACCCATTTGGGGAATCAATCTAATCCATTGGTTTCATGACATGACATGATCTGGGCCATTGATTGAACAAGGAATCCCATCGGCTCGTAATGTGCCTTTGCTAGCGTGGTGCCATGTCATTTGCAGACCCTTCCACCTACACACTGTGACCACTAGGTCCTCCCTCCATGGATATGTCCACTGTTGACCCTAAAATTCCATGTCATCTGTACAAAAAATTTCAAAATTTCAAAACTTCAAAAATTTCAAAAAATTATATTTTTCAAAAAAAATTCTTGTCTTTTTTGACCGCCATGAAAATTCCAAATTAATCTTTTCTTGGACGAATTCAACCATGTGCTTGTCAATTTGGAATTCCTTTAAATTTTTTTGTGTAAAATTCATCCAAGATTGGGGATTTTTTCCCAATTTCACAATTTTCCCCAATTTTTTTTATGGAGGTTGAATTCACAGCCTCATTGATTTTCATCATTTTTTTTTAATTCTCTCTAGTCTTTGGCACACACAACCCCAATGTTGTAACCGTGGCTCTGATACCACACTATAACGTACCTTTCCACTCCTGTGCCTGCTAGGATGGTAGGGTACTTGGAAATTCACTCAATTTCCACCAATTCATCCATTCATACACAACTCTAGAACCAATCTATTATATGAAAAATATGCATGCAAAATTTACAAGCAAACTCATGCAATTCACATTAAATAGTTAAAATTACATATGAATAATTGTTCAATGAGCATAGCAACATATAGCATGTAAAATACATATCATAAACAACATAATGACAAATATAAACTAGAATACTTATCTTTAATGAAGAGTTACACGACTGGCTATAGATATGGGACGTTCCTCCTAACCATAGACTATGTTGCTCCAATTCTTTCAACAACAGGTCACCCTCAAGTTGGGGCTATGATTCCAAAAGGACAACCTCCTATGGATGGCTCTATTCCTCTCATACTTATCCCAATTCCCAAGCTCTTATGGTCTATTCATTCATATAACTATCTTGATTCACCAAATCTCTTTCCTCTCAACCTGTACAACCCTAAGAAGTGAATTCCCTTCTCTACAATGTAGTCCCTCGAGCTATCTCACCTCTTTCCCGAGATTCAATACAAATTGGCCAGGAAATGTTTTTGTTGGGAATTGTAGGGATTCTCAGTTGTGGCCAATTCTTTCAACATAATTCTTCTAGCAAGCAACACAACCTAACTCATTGCACAACTACACTCTTAGTGGTTGAATTACCTCCAACGAATTAGTCGATTGATACAAGTGAACAGGAAATGGAATAACACTCTAAGATACCGAATGAAGGGTTGAAGGTTGCTAGGATGATGGACGTAACAATGGATGGCTTAACTCACCTCTTTGGAACAATGACTCACTACCATTTGCAGTCCAAATCATGATCAACTAATGGGTGAATTTGTAATGTCCCCCACCTCTTGATGAAGAGGTCCAGAGAGACTCAGTAGTCTAGCCATCCCCACTAGACTATAGTCTCCTACATCATGGGGACAAAATCAACCATAAGACACTTCTTAAACACAACATTATATTGTTGAGTTGACTTTGTGTGAAAAAGGGTAATTCAACGAAAGAAAAGAAAAGGTGAGTTAAGTTAAGAGTTAACCCTAGGTGTTAATTAACTCAACATATGAATAGTCTGGAGCTATAAAAGAAAGGAATGGCGCACTTCTAAGGCATTCTGGATTATTATCATATTTTTCATTGGAGCTCTTGAGCACAAGCAATTTTGAGGGTTTTGAGTCTAAAACCCTAGAGATCAACTCAATGGTGAAAGATTCCACCTTCCTTGATCCAAGCTTGGTCCTAGAGGTGAAATAATCCTCCCAAAACATTCTATAGCGTTGCAGGGATCTGATCTAGTGGCAGAGGCAAGCTAGTGCACAACCTAGGGGGTTTCCAGCAAGGGGGACACACCACATTGAGAAGTTCAACTCGATCTGAGGAAAGGAGGGAGCTTCTTGGAAAATGAGCATCTAGGTTTTCTTCATATGGTCCCAGGCATCATTTCTAGTCTATTCTGAGGGAGGTTATCCCAACAATTTATTTCTTGGATCTTGGCATGACTTGGAGGAGAGAGGGGTGCACTGCAAGAAGAGGTTTCCTTTATTTGGTGGCCCGGATCTTTATAGATCATCTTGAGATTTCACCAGCTTTCTTACATTGGCCCGATCTATCATTCCAGATATTTTGGTGGCAGTTGGAGGCTTCTAGAGGGGAGGCCGAAATCTGGGTGATTCAGTCAACCAGTGGGGCACAAACTAGCTGAGGGTTTTCTCAGTTGGAGGGGAAGAACTCCACCTTTTAGCTTGAAACTTTGTCAGGGGGATTCTACTAGCCCAATCTACATTCCAAGAAGGTTTGGAAGCATTTGGAACACATGAAGAGGAGGGTCAAAACTTAGGGGTTCATCAACTACCAGGGCAATGAGCAACTCAACCAACTGGAGGGGTTTTGCATCATATTGGACCAAAATATTATCTCATTAGTCTTCTCTTGCAGCTATTGTCCTTTGGAGGCTTGGATCTTCTCTTTAGAGAGCCTTTGGGAGGCTATTATAATTGTATTGATTATCATTGTATCGACTGACAACCCATCTTTGATATTATTGGGGTTTTCTTCCAGATTTGCAGATCTCTTGTTCAAGAATATATCTACTATCTAAATAAAGGTTAGATCTGACATTATTGGTTCTATACTGGTGTTCTTTATTGCATCTAGTCTTGTTTATGTTATATGCTTCAGATCTATTGTTTCATTGCTTAATCAACATCACATAAACCCTAATGCGCAATTCCATGAGTAAACCTGCAAACACATAAGCAAACACAACAAACAGTGAGTAGTTAGTGTTCCAAGCAAAAAATTTGGCTTGAGAACATTACAACCTCCATTCCCAAAGGTTAAATTTGCATGTTCTTAACTTGCCACTTGATAATCAAGGAAGTCCACCCCTTGGCACACATTCCCAGGTTGATATAGCTTTTACATAAGCTAAGGTAAGGACTTTGGGATATAATAATATAATGTATTTTAGGTTTTTTCCCCTTTGAGCCCCCTCTTATGGGATCATAGCCCCCCATTGTTTTCATCTCCCTTATCTATAACGACTAGTGTATATTTTTTTTACTAATAATAGATTTCTATGTACATATTTACATTGTTTCACCCTTGGCCATCATATTTGAATCTTATCCTTGATCACATACATGCATTTACATTTCATTTCCAGGGATCAAAACTAGGGTGTTGTAACTAGCACCACAACTTCATAGATAGGTCCAGGCAACACGAGAAACGAATGGTGATCTTGTTAGTGATCCTTCAGATCAATGTCATATACTTTCACAATTCCAATGAGCCTCCTCTCTTTTGGCTCAAGTTTCGAAGACTCTTGATCTAGAAACATTTGCAAAAGTTGTTGGGCATCTAGATTGGGATGCAACAATGAATGAAGAATATAGTTCCTTAATGGCGAACAATGCTTAGTATCTTGTACCGCGTTCAAAAGGAAGAAACATTTTCATATGTAAATGCGTGTATAGAGCTAAGTATGCATCAAATGTAAGTCTTGAAAGACATAAGGCTTGATTAATTGCCAAAGGATTTTCTCAAGTAGAAGGAATTGATTATATTAAAATATTTTCCCCTGTAGCAAAAATGAATTCTGATTGCCTTGTTGTATCCCTTGTTGCTTTATATAAATGGGAGGTCCATCAAATGGATGTTAAGTCTACCTTCTTGCATGACGATTTACTGTAGAAGAAATTTACATGGAACAACCTCCTGGATATATTCAGGATGACTCATGTCTTGTTTACCACCTCGAGAAACCTCTTTATGGCCTTAAGCAATCTCCTCTGGCTTGGTATGTTAAAATGGATAACTTTATTCTCAACACCAACTTCTCTAGATGTCATTCTGACCCAATGTCTATACCAAGAAAGTGGGAAACCATCTCATAATACTTGTTCTTTATGTTGATGACCTTATCCCCATTGGTAGTGACAACAAACTTTTAACCCATGTGAAATCCAACCTCAAGAAGAAATTTGCATTATTTTCTTGCCCTCCAAGTTTTGCAAACCAAGGAAGGAATTTCCCTTTCCCAATCTAAGTATGCATATGACCTTCTTTGTTTCTTTCACATGGAATATTGTAAACCAACTCCATCTCCCTTCCAATCTAGAGTCAAAATTGTTGCCACCTATACTACATTTGAAGTAGATGCCACTTTGTATGGTTAATTAGTTTGTAGCCTTTTGTATTTGACTCATACCCATCTTGATATTTCTTTTGTTGTTGGTCTTGGTGCCTAGTACATGCAAACACCCCATGAAAGCCATTGGAAAGCAATATACATTATATGTCAATATATTCAAGGTACAATTTAGTTTGGGATACATTATAGTTCATCAGGAACTCCTTTGTTGGTTGGTTTATTTGGTTCTGATTGGGTTGTTGACTCTAATGATTAGAAGTCTACTGTAAGTTATGTTTTCATTCTTGGTTCCAGACCTATCACTTAGGCTTGTAAAAATAAATGTGCCCTTGCTCTTTCTTCAACAAAAGTAGATTATTGAGTTCAACATTAGAGTTCCATTAAACTTGCCAAAGATCTAGTTCAACATTAACACAACAAACACATTGATCTACACATGCACTTAATTGGAAAGCTTCTTCAATATTGTGTTGTCGAAGTAATCTATTTCCTATTGATGATCACGTTGTAGAAATTTTCACAAAGACTCTAATAGAATTGGATTTCTCCAAGTTTTGATCTATGTTAGGAGTTCATGAAGTTGTCATTAAGGAGGGATAGGCTCTAATGCTTTCTTCCTTATCCTATCGTGTCCCCTTTGTAAATCCTTGAATCATATCCCAAGTTGTTCTTAATGGGGGGTGTCAGGATATTTAGACACTCATGAGTTAGTTAAGATCAACTTGGTTTAATGTGTCTTTAGGTAAATTGTGAATGGTTTCCTTAAGGTGTTTGACCCGTGTAGATATACCATGTTTATCGAACAATTAATAAGTATACATGAGATAATTATTGAACTCATTGTGAGATAATTGTTGATTGGGGTTGGCAAGGTACCAACAACCAATTTACCCTAGGTACCATTCTCAAAATGAGGGGAAGTGCCAAGGAATTTTCCCAATGATCTATATTCCGTGAAATAAATAAATAAATAATTAGAGTGTTGTCCCCTATAGAATCCCAACAAGAAGACTCTTTTGAGTTCAAATAGTTTTGAATATAGCTTCATAGGGGCATACTGCAAGCTCTTTTTATTGGATTCACATAGCCCCAAAAAAATTGTATCACAATTGAGAGATTCATATGTAAACTATTTTATTTTTGCATTGATATATTGTCTCAAGTAGCCACATTATCTAGGGTTGTGGATTGTTTCCCTCTATGAGGGATTTGACCATGTAATACATTGGTTTACTGATCTATGATATGTTTATGTGAGAGGTTTCCTTAAGGTTCAACTTGCGTGAATATACCATGTTTACCAAACAATTAATAGATGTACATGAGATAATTGTTGAACTCTTCATGGGATAATTATTGATTAGGGATGGAAAGGCACCGACAACCAATTATGGAACCTTTATGACTTAAGAGGAGCATAATGCAATCTCTTTTAATTGGATTTCCATACCCCCAAAAAAATTGTATTGCAATTGAGGGGTTTATCCATTGATTAAAAAACAAAGATAAGTGAAATTCAAATAGAGAAACAAAGTTTGAAGAGAACATGATGGACTTATAGGAAACAATATTGCACTCAACAAAGTAGTGGATAAGGACATATAACGTGATGAGACTTTTAAATGCAAATCCACAATTGAAAATTTAGAATATAGGTTATGCCCAACCATGACAATGATTGTCCCTCTTAATGAATTATTTTGGCTCTCCTTAACCTTAACTCGAAGGCTAGTTGCTTATGGAAGGTCAAGTGTTTCCTTATGAGGTATTGTAATATGGATAACCCCCAACCCCTATTTTTCACACAACATGCAACCACAATATTTAGTTTGGAATGTCTCATTTACTACATGGCTAAGTAATAAAACCCTTTTTCATGGAAGCAGAGCCAACCCCATCAAAGAAGAAGAAGCACCCCCAAGCACATGATTTCCTTTAATGTCCTTCAACCTTAATAATAAAGTTATTGATATGCCTTTTTAAACTTTTTTGAATATCCATATGTTAAATGAGTGCACAAATGTGAATTTCTAAAAAATTGTTTTCAATTTTTATTTTTGATTTGTTTTTGTTAAAATATGAATTGTTGTAATTTGAAAGGGTGATTATTAGTTCATGCCAAAGTAGGAGTACACTTTTCATTTGCAAGTCAAAGTGATTTGATTTTGCATTGGTTCATTTTCATGCTATAATTTAATATAAAGTTTTCCAATGTTTTCAAAAAACAATTTATTAAATTGATTTAAAAATTTTTTCAAAAAATTTAAATTCCACTCATTCCATTTTATGATTGGTCAAAGAAGTTATCAATGGGACATAAATCTGTGAGAGTGTAACTTTATTTTTAAAATATAGAAAATAAAATTAAAAATATTTAATATGAATTTTTCTAAAAGCGTTTTGTGGTAATCTTCACAAGCCATCATTTACTTTTGTTTGCTAAAAACCAAACAAGAGGAGTTGCATAGTAGCTAAGGTCCATGCCTATATTGATATGAAATCCAATAGAGAAATCAATGTATCCACTAAAATTTGTCTACATAGTAAAAATAAGTGTAAAATTGAATTAGAAAATTATTTTTTAACAATATGGTTTATGTAAAATAATACCATCTACATATTTTGACTTATATATAGTTAATGCCATTGCCAAAAAGCACCTTTTTTTTTTTTTTTCCAATACATATGCATTCATATTGTAATTCATTACTTTATGTTGTGTGATATTTATTTTATTTTCCAAGGAAAAAAATTCATAGTTTTATTTATGTAAAACAAAGTTACATTGTCATATGCCTCAAGGCATTCAAAACTAAGGGTTTTGTAGCCATATGGAGCAACAACTTTGCATGTATGCCTTATATATTAGTGAGCTATATAAAAAATATATAGTTGTTTCTTGACTTAGTAGGACATTAATTACACCTTTGAATATCAAGATCATAAAAGTCTCCACAATCACGGATCTCCGAGCTGTATATTGTAACATCCCCATTTTCAAACCCCACACTAGCGATGTATATTGTAGATGTAGTATATGGTCGAGAGCCAAGTGATGTATATTGTAAATGTAGTATATGGCCAAGAGCCAAAACAATGTAATATGTAAATGATGTAAATTGAATATAATGAATAAAATGTATTGCTATCTACAGACGAACACCGACAGAGATTTGGGGGCTAAGTATCCACAAGAGAGGGAAGGGGGCCAAGGGGGTGAGTTTACTCATGTCTATTAAAACAAAATCCATTTCTTATTTCTTTCTAAATTATCCTTACCATGAACCTTTCATTAGTTGTCGAGTGTTCTAGAGCCCAATCACTGAATTCATGTAAGAGGGTGGGTGTGAGAGTCACATCCCATAGTTATTGAGAGCATGGGGGATGAGTACAATCAACTTGGGGAAGAGTGCAAGTCAAGCAAGCAAGAGAAAGGGAGGAAATTCGTATGGGTAGAAGACCAAAACTATTCAGTCACATTTGTGCATAGAGAGCAGTTATTACATGGAGTTTTTTGGCCAACAATAGAGTTATGAGTGCTGAAGCTTGAAGGAAAATGTTGTGGGCATGTATGGTAACTTTTTGGAGCTATAATTTCATGGAGAAGGAGGTCGCGGGCCTGTGTGTGACGTGCTATTCAAAATTCTCCAAGGAAGCATGCATTTTTATGTTGGGCGAATTTGTGTTACAACTTTAGAATTCCCGAGGTCCCAACAAGTAGAATTCCTAACCAACCTATGTTGGAGGCCCTAGAGGGGAGTGGAAAAGCCTAAGGGACTGTGAGCAGTGAAGGGGGATTCCATCCCTTGGGTTGTGTAGATTGAGGAGAAGAGAGCTGGTGGACTATAATTTAACTATGAGTGTGACCATTGAGAGGGGAACATTAGCCAACCTTAGGGACCACAATCCCTTGTGGATTCATAGCTCCAGCTTAGGGGTGTCTTGTTGTTGAGAACTGGAACAACAAGGCTACGGTTGGGAGGAACGTCTGTCCTCTGCAATGGGTTGCACATTTTATAAGATAAGTGTTCTATTTGTTGTGTTTACTCATGTATAATGTTGATATAGCTGCTGTGCATTTTAGTCTGAAATATATTTGGTTATAATTACTTGCTGTGAGTAGAATGATGCATTTAAATCCTTGTTTATGTGGTTGAATGTCATTGTATGCTATTTAGTTATTGCTATGCATATTTAAACAATTGTATTTACATTTTTAAGCATCATAGATAGTTACATGTGTATGAATGTAATGTTGAGTGTTATTTCCGCATATAGATTTAGTATCGTAAAATTTTATTAGGTCATTTTAGCAATGACATGACCCAACCAGGGGATGGGTACATTACATAGTGGTATTAGAGCTTCTGGTTCAACACTGGAGCCGTATGGGCCAAGTACCAATGTGAATTTGGGCAAATTCATTGTTACAGACTTTGGTCTTAGCAAATTTGGGGAAAAACGATGGAGAACCATAGTGAAAATCCTCAAATTCGTGGGAAGATTTTAAATTTGGTTGCCTCAGAAATGTCTAAGATGTTTAATGGCGTCAATAAGCTAGGTTACTGAGTTAAATTTGACTTGCAAGGTTGAATTTTTCATTTTAATGAAGGCTGACAGAGCTAGGTGAGTTCAATGAATCAACAACTGAGATCGCGCTTGATCTTGAGATCAACAAACAAGATTCAATGTGATAAATTTAAAATTTTACAAGGTTTCGACCGTTTGGAAGGTTGAGTAAATCAACGACCAAGATTCATTTTCAGTGATTTGGAAAATGAGGTAGATTGATGGTCCATATTCATTTTCGGCTGTTTGGAAGTCGGAGCAGAATCGATGATAAAGATCATCTTGGTCAGAAGATCAATGACCTATATTTGTCGGGGAAATTCACCAAAATTTTCCAAGTGTCGAAGTTGCCAAAAAATTTCACCGATGACTGATGGCCGGGGATCGACAGGATTTGGTGAAGGTTTCATGCATCCAAAGGGGATTGCCGATGGCCGATGTTTTTGGATCAACAGAAGTTGGCGAGAGTTTTCAATCTTCCAAGAGAAATCTCTGATCATCGATGGCCGATGATAAGGCATCAACGGATTTGGAGGAGTGTTTTAAGTATTCCAAGAGAAGTGGTTGATTGTTGATAAAGGAAAAGAGGATAATGACGTGAATATCCACGTGTCATGCCACATCATCCAAGTTGATTCCTCAAGGTGATGTGTCATGCCACGTTAGCAAAGAGATGGCTGATGGTGGATGACCGAGTGTCAAAGAAATTCACGAGTAGTTTTGGTTTTCCAAGAGAAATATCTGATGGCCAATGGTCGATGATCATGCATAAAGGAGATTCATGAGCAGTTTGGTTTACCAAGAGAAATCTTTGATGGCCAATAATCGAGCATCGAGGAGATTCGTGAGCAATTTTTATTTGCCAAGGGAAATCTCTAATGGTCGATGATCAGGTGTCGAGGAGATCGATGGGAAAGTTTGGTTTACAATAAGAAATATCTGATCATCGATCACTGATGGAGAGTGGATCAACGATCCATGTTTTTTTTCGATTTTGAGTTTTAGTACTTTACATTAAAGGAGTTTTAAAACAGTAAAACATTTAAATTTTTAATATTTTTTTTGGGTTTTTGAAGGTCATAACTTGCGAGGCAATTTTGAGGCCATAAACGATGTTTTTAGGCAACTACACAAACAAGCTCATAGGATACCAAGGTACAATCTATCTCTGTAGATTAAATAAAATAACTCTGAGAGAGCTATCCAATGAGCTATTTCAGGCCTAAAACAAAGCTCGTATTAGAAAGTTACAATTGAAACAATTAAGGTAAAATTTTGGCACCAATTTACTTCCAAAGGGCATAACTCATTGTTCAGAAGTTCGTTTGAGGCACATACGTAGTCTATGTAGATATTGTGAACCATAAAAGACAACCATGGATCCAGATTGGGGATTTGGGTATGTAAAAATGTGCAGGAAGAAAAAGAAGAGGTATGTAGCATACAAGGATAAATTGGGAAAAAACAATCAAAACTTCTTTAGACCATAACTTTCACCTCGGAGCTCAGAATTGAGCAAATGAATAGTCCTTGAAAAGGTATTGAGGAGGAGAAAATATATGTCCACCTAAAATTTTAAATTGGGTGCTAAAATTTTCCTAGAAATTAATAAAACAATTATGTAGCAATGAGGAGGTGGAAATTGCAACATGCAAATGTTGTAACTTTTCGCTTATAACTCATAATAAGGCATGAGTACAATCATTGGAGAGATGTTTCAGAGAAGAATGCGTTTAAGAAATTGAATTTTGACTTGGTGCATTATGTTCTTCATAAATTGATGTGAATAATAACCTATAATCTATTTAATAAATGTCTTGCAATATGCTTAATTCTAACAACAATTATTACATGCACATTCTTGCAGAATTAGAGATAAAGGAAAGCATACTTTAGTTCCTATATGAGAACTAGAGACATGGATGATGCAAAAGGGTCTTATAGCCATGAAGAGGATATTAGAGATTTGCAGGTCAGCATGGGTAATGCCAAGATTCAGTCTAATGGAAGAAGAAAGAAGTAGGAACCTGTAACCATGAGAAGCCTACATAAAGAAGTGGAGAGATATAGGGTCGACAATGAAAATATTATGAAGGCTTAAGAATAAATACTACAAAGATTGAATATGCCACAGAAGCAAGTCAACAAAGACTTAGGCACAAAGCAGGAAGCTATTGCAAGGCAAGTGGAAGCATCTAGATCTCATGATAGGAGAGATGATCATGAAGGATCTAGATGGTCAAGGAGTATTACCACACATCAACATCATCATTCCCAGGGCACACGAATAGAAGAACATATGCATGTTCAAGGTCGACAAGAAATCCAAGTATATATCCTGTCAGGCATCAAAGAAGGAGACATGGGACACACAACTTGCAAGGGGAGCTAAGGAAAATCAAGCCACCATCTTTTGATGGAGAAAACAAGAAAGGAGAAGATGCAGAATCATGGTTGCTAGGAATGAGGAAATATTTCCAGTTGCATGACTACTCATCAAATGTAGAAACCAGAATTGCAACCTACCACCTTCAGGGAAAGGCATCTATGTGGTGGGATCGACTGAAGCAGGTTAAGCACTTTTATGAGAAAATAAATTTTTTGGAAGCAGTTCAAGAGATATTTTCAACAATAGTATTTGTTAGAGAAATATTATCACAAGAAGATGCAAGAGTTCTTTGAACTCAAATTTGGGAGCATGACCATGGATGAATATGAGAGAAAGTTCTTGGAACTTCTCAGGTATGTGAGTTTCACCAGAGATGAGAAGGTCAAAATTCATAGGTTCTTAAGTGGACTTACATCCTTCTACAAGGATAAAATTTAGCTTGATGAGCGCAAGAATTTAGAAGAGGCCATAAGAAAGGATAAGTATTTGTATGAGCAGAATAGATGAAAGCCATCTTTCCAAAAGGCATGGAATGACAAGAAGAAAGGAAATTTGGATCAAAGGAAGAAAGGATTCAAGCTACCTTTCATCAGAAATGGATCTCAAACGTATCAATAAGGGAATCCATCTCAAGGTGACCAGAAAATGATAGAGTCCTTGGGAAACAAGCCAAGACAACAACCCATAAAGTGTCGGGGATGCAAAGGAGATCACATGTATAAATATTGTCCTCACCGAGGAAATAAGACGAGGAATATGCATAACATCAAGAAGGAGGAGATAGTAAATGACCTGGGTAAAAGCATGCCAAGGATCTATGTATCCTTGAACAATATACAAGTAGACTATCAATCCCACATGTTTGGAGTGGAAGGTAAGATTGATAATCATCCCATAGCTAGTTTAATTGATTATGGAGCTAGTCATAGATATATAGATCCAAATCTAGTTGAAAGATTTAAATTGAAGAAATGTAAGCTTGAAAAGTCTTGGTTAGTTCAGCTAGCTATTGGAACCAAGAGAAGAATTAATGAGTTTGTTAAAGAATGTCCTATAAACATGAATGGAATTAACACTAAGGCATATTTGAACATCATACCGCTTGGGTCTTATGACTACTTGACTGGTATAGATTGGTTAGAAAAGAATCATGTTGTCATAGATTGTTATAATAGGGTTTTCACATGTCTTGATGAGGAAGGTAATTCAAGGACAATGCAAGGTATTCCGAGGCCTATATTTATCCTAGAAATTTCAGCATTGCAGCTGAAAGAAGTTTTAGAAAATGGTGCCAACTATATGCAACGCATATGGAAGAGCCAATGGAGGAAAAAGAGCCAAGTATTGAATATTATCTAGTATTGAAGGAGTTTGAAGATGTATTTGAGGAGTTGCTAGGATTTCCACCAAAGATGGATATAGATTTCTCTATTGACTTAATTCCTGGAGTTGCTCCAATATCTAAGACTCCCTATAGAACGAGTACGTCAGAGCTAAAAGAGTTGCAAATGCAGCTAGAAGAGATATTAAAGAAAGGGTACATACGCCCAAGTGTTTCCCCTTGGGGTGCCCCCGTTATTTTTGTCAAGAAAAAATATGGAATGGTGATGTTATGTATTGACTTCAAACAACTGAACAAGGTTGCAATCAAGAGTAAATATCCTTTGCCAAGGATCGATGATATTTTTGATCAGCTAAAAGAAGCAAATATATTCTCCAAGATTGACTTGAGGTCATACTATCATCAAGTGAGAATCAGAGAAGAAGACACTAGCAAAACAACCTTTAGGATAAGGTATGGACACTATGAATTTGTGGTGGTGCCTTTTGGGTTGACAAATGCACCAACTACATTTATGTGTCTAATGAATGGGGTGTTTAGATATTTCGTGGAAAAGATTATCATTGTATTCTTGGATTACATTCTTATCTATTCCAAGATAGAGGAAGAGCACGAGCGACATCTGAGGATGGTGCTACAAGTGTTAAGAGAGCACCAATTGTATGCCAAATTGAGTAAATGCGTTTTTTATTATCAAAAGCAAATCCATTATTTGGGTCACATTGTTTTGGAATATGGCATGACAGTGGATCCATAAAAGATTGAACCAATCAAGAGTTGGCCAATGCCAACAAACATTTCAGAGGTTAGATCATTCATGGGTCAAGCTAGTTACTACAAGAGATTCATTGCAAGATTCTCCAAGATTGCACACCCAATAACATATTTGCAAAACAAATGAGTGAAATTTGAGTTGAGTGCCAAGTGGGAAGAAAATTTCTAGTGTTTAAAGGATTTGCTAACTAGTTCCCTTATTTTAAAGGTTGCAGATCCAGATGAGGATTTTGTTGTGTGCACAGATGGATGCAAGGAAGGGCTCGGTGGAGTCCTTATGCAAAATGGGCATGTAATTTGTTATGAGTGCAAAAAATTGAAGGAGCATGAAATACATTATGCTACAAATGACTTAGAGTTGGCAGCCATAGTACATGCCTTAAGGATGTGGAGACATTACCTTATGGGCAAAAAATTTGAATTAAGGACTGACCACAGTGGTCTGAAATATTTGTTTGAACAATCAACACTAAATGCTAGACAAACTAGATGGCTGGAATTTCTCAGCGAATATAACTTTGATATCAAGCACATAAAAGGAAAAGAGAACAAGGTGGTTGATGCACTCAGCAGAAGGGTGCATAAAATGCATGCTAGAACCATTAGTATGTACATACTAGATTTTAAAGATAAAATTCTAGAGGTTGTAACAGTAGATCAACATTACGTGCAAGTTACAGAAAGCTTACAACACAATGATATACGACAAAAATATAAGGATTACAAGCTAGAAGAGCATGGAACTCTTATTCCAGAACAAATTTGATGTTCTAAATTCGCAGGAATTGAAAATTTTAGTTCTAAAGGAGATGCATAATGTGCCATATGTTGGACATCTAGGATATCATAAAACTATTACAATTGTAAGAGGCCAATATTTTTGGCATGGTATGAAGAAAGATGTCACTGATTATTTGGCCAGATGCATGGAATGTTAGAAGGTAAAGGCTGAGCATAGACATCCATCAGGATTGTTGCAGCCATTTCCCATTCCTGAATGGAAATGGGAAATTGTTACTATCATTTTCATTACCAAATTTCCTAGGACAACAAAGCAACATGATTCCATCATGGTAGTGGCAGCCAAGCTTACACAAGCCACACATTTCATTCTTGTAAAAGTAACTCATAAGGCAACCAATATTGTAGAAATTTATATGAGAGAAATTGATAGGCTACATGGTGTGCCTAAGGCAATAGTGTCGGACCGAAAGGGGTTGTTTAAAGGATTTGGGACCAATTTAAATTTAAGTACAACATACCACCTAGAGTCAGATGGGCAGACAGAAAGGGTTAATTGGATAATTGAAGACATTTTGAGAATGCATGTAATGGAAAATCCTTCTAGGTAGGAGGACTATATCCATTTAGTTGAGTTTGCTTATAATAATGGGTATCGGGAATCATTGAAGATGAGTATGTTTAAAACATTATATGGTAGAAAATGCAACACACTAGTAAGTTGGGATAACCTAGCAGACAACTGTGATTGGGCCAGAATTGTTAAGGGAAATGGAAGAATAAATGGTAAAGATCAGGCATAATTTGAAAGTTGAACAAGATCGACAAAAGAGTTATGCCGATAAAGGGAGAACACATAGAGAATTCAAAGTAGGAGAACATGTGTTTTTAAAAGTTAAAGCCAAGATAAGCTTGCTGAAATTGGGAAGTTGCCCAAAGTTTGCAACGAGATATTGTGGGCCTTTTGAGATCTTAAAAAAGATAGGGTTAGTTGCACACATGCTAGAATTACCTACATCCATGAGAATTCACAACATGTTCCACGTGTCTTTATTAAAAAGGTGTGTATTTGATCCTAATCATGTGATTGATTGGAATGTGATCCAGGTGGAACACGAAGGGGATTTCCTGGTGGAACCAATGTGCATCCTGAACTGGAAAGTCTAAGTGCTCATGAACAAAGCCATTGGCTTGGTAAAGGTTTAATGGAACTATTACGGTCTTGGACATGCTACATGGGAGCAAGAGGAAGCCATGTGGGAAGCATACCCGCAAATTTTTGAAAATTTTGAAGAAAATTGAATGTACATTTATACATAAGCGAATGAAGACTCCATATTGGCAACTGAAGTTCTTGGAGCCACAACTCTGAGATTTCTTGTCCAACCAATGTGTGGTTTGAGGAGTAAAGGGAGTTTTTGGTTGGAATTTTTGCGTGAGTCATTAAGTTGCAGAATTATCAAGTATTTTGATGTATTGCTTTTATATATGTCAATGTGTAAACTATATGGTTATGTGCATTGAGGACAATGTAGTTTGTAGGGGGAGGGGAATATAACATCCTCGTTTTAAAACCCTAAACTAGCGATGTATATTGTAGATGTAATATATGGCTGAGAGCTAAGTGATGTATGTTAGGCTCCAATCTACTGATGTAAATTAGAGTGCAAAAGATTGTCAATCCGGTGTTTGTAAGACTTAGAGGCACATCAAAAATATATGGATTTAGAGATAAATTTTATTCTTTAATGGGAATAAACCAAAACCTATTCTAAGGGCTGAATATGGAAGAGATGCTAAGCTTCTGTTCAGAAGTCCTATTCATAGATCTCATAACAGTAATCAACAATTGTTTTCCTAAAGAGTATCAACAGTAAGCATTCAAGAGATGTTCGAACTAGTTCTAAGAATTATCAAATGCTAGAAGGACAAAACTCTTATTCAAGAGATGCATTCATTGTATTATTTTATTCATTAGCAACTATCATCAATTTAAATCAAAAGTACTGAAAGCGTAAATAACTCAAAAAACATTCATGATTATCTTAATGCTTGGAGACAAACCACACATTGAATTTTTATTCAAGAAATCATTCACAATATGAGTAAGGCTTTGAAACATTAAGCATATGACTTAGCTATGGAATTCATCTAACTACAACAAGATATGAATAAAACTCATCTACAACAAGATCTAATCGAAAACATGTATCAAAGATTACTTGAAAAGAACATAAAGAAATAGTGTACTAGTTTGGCAAAGGGGCCCCTCCAATGCTTCACTTGTACACTTGAGTTGTCTCAGCTAAGAAAGAGCTCCAACATCATTCACATCATCATTAGGCATTATCAAGAACAAAACGCAGAACTGATCTCAAGATTGCAAATTCCAAAGTTTCTTCATTCACATTCAAGGTTGTCATACTAGTCTATGCTTTAGAGTATTTATACAAGAGTTTTAAAACTAAAAATGCTAATAAATGTCCTAAATATCATGATCAGATCCATAATATATTCTAGGAAGGTCGAATGCCCCCTTCAGATCCATAATATATGACCAAATCCCACGAAAATCCAAAACTGTCCATGATTTAAGGCTAAAGCAGAGTATTTTCTGTTGAAGTGGCCCTATTTGACTAGCGTTGACCAGACACCTAGAAGGCTCAGATATCGAAGATGATAGCTCATCATCCATCCTTGTACATCAGGGAGCACAACCCAAGTCTTAGATTTCTCCCAGGTGTCCTGCAAGTACACAAACCTAGGAGAAATTATGAGATTTAGTCAAATCCTGTAATTTCTGATAAATTTTCAATTTTAATGCCAAAATTTAGAAAACTCAATTCTTAAGCTAAACAATGATAAATATACCTTGCATAAGCTATTTTATGGAAAATATGGAATGAAATGAAGGCAAAATGGATGGATATATAGGCAAAAGTATAGTTTATAGAGTAAAAAGGAAGCATAAAAATGTACTCAACATCTCCCCCAAGAGGAAGTCTTTGCATGTCCTCATGCACAAAAATGTCCCTGAACCTCTATCACTGATCTTCTACCACCTCTGTTGCCTGCAATAATGTTTCCACATTCACCTGAGCTGTATGAAGAGCTTTCATTCTTTGATATTTCTCTTTATATGCCTTTTTCTGTTGAAACCACTTATAGGCTTGTTTGGAGATTAACTTGTTTTGCTTTTGAAGCTTCTTGTTCTTCTTCTTCAAAGTTTCATTCTCCTTCTGTATTTTATGGCTTTGAGTCCTTAACATTTCATTCTCTGTTTTTATGTATCTTTCTAGGACTTCAATTTCCTTGATTTTTCTCTTCATTTTCCTTATTTTCTTATTTTCCCTATCAAGTTCTGATGTGGACCCACCAACCACTTCTTCCATTTGAGTTTATTCTTTCATGTCTTTAATTAATTGTTCCACATCTTCTCTCATTTGTTCATATGTGGAAGTTTCTTGTTCTTCAAAACCATCATTTTCCAATGATTGTGCCTCTAGAGTCTGAATATGTGCATAATGTGCTTGTTGTGCTTCATCATCATTTTCTTGTATTTGCCCCCTTTGAACCTATTGGCGTTTCCTTGATTTTCTTTCATATGTGGTAAAAATCTTGTCTTTTTCCTCAAATTCTTTCTCCTTTATCACCATGCTTCTTGTTCTTCTCCTCCCCATAGGCAGTTTTGATCTTGTTGCCTTGGGGTTCTGTACTTCTTCCTCATCATCGGTCACAACTAAGATTTGTTCCTCTTCTTATTCCTCCTTTATTGTTTCAAAACCATTTTCAGTGATAAACTACTGCCAAGTCAAATTTTGCTTCTGTAGTTCATATATAATGATCATTTTAATAAAGTCACAGTGATATAAACTCTTTTCTGTATTCCTTCCTTGTTTTTGGATAGCCTTAGCCATCTTAGAAAGGCTTTGCAATAGAAAATAAGGCATGTTGATTTCACAGTCACCTTTTAAGTGTTGTAGCAGTTTAATGTGATATAGGTAGATGATGCTAAATCTTCCCTCACAAGTTATAAATTTCTTTATGAGATATGCTAATTCATCCCAAGGATGAATCAACCAACTCCTTGGAATTCTCTTCTTCCAATTTACTGTTGCTACCCTTGATCTGGAAATAAAAGATGCCCATGATTTATCTTTGAAATGCTTAGTTTTGAAATATCTTTCTCCTATTTGAGGAAGTCCAGTGACATGTGAAATGATATCTTCAGAGATCCTAATGGTAAGGTTGCCAACAGTAGCCATTTCCCCATCAAATGAGTGAGCAAATTCTAAAGCAACTTCTTCACAAGATCCATCAATTTTCTCAAAGAAACCTATCCACTGTTTTTGCTCCAAAATTTGTATACAATCCCTATGAATTTATGATGTAACAAGCTTCCCTGGTTCACATCTAGACACCATTCTTCCAAGTTTTAAGAGCAAGACCCTAAAATATTTCCACTGTTTATAGAAAGGAGGTCTAAAAGTTTCAACCCTACAATTCTTTTGACCAAGATTTTTTTAAACTTGCAGACTCTGTTTGGATTTAATTCTGTTCATGGTCTTCAATAAGATTTTTCTGTTCAAAAGCAAAGGAAATCTCATATTTTTCAAATTTCTAAGCTGTTCTCTGTTCTTCAATCATAATTTTTTTTTTATGCAAGGGCATGCCTGGTAATTTCAAAAAAATTCTCAGGCTTCTTGTTGAATTCCAGCTCAATTTTCCTTCTTACAGTCGGCCTCTGCTAGAAATGAACTGTCTTGTTTTCAAAATGTACCACAGGACGTTGAATTTTACACTTAGTTGTTCAATTATTTGAGTTCGAACTTACCTTCAATGG
>ML788009.1:73291-97248 GCA_009831015.1 Picea engelmannii
TAATTCCATTTTATCCTCTTTACAAAACTTATACTTAGGCTTAATCAAATATTATTTGAAAAGGCTTAGACTCTTATAGTGATTTATAATTAATAATTTACTCATTAATTAATTATTTTAAATCCGACAATGTCAAATTAATTTATCGTTTTTTAGGCCACCTAGATTTGTTGACTCAAGTTTCTTTTTAAATCACATGACACGCCCTTCAAGATGCACTCCCGTGCATCCAAGGGTGCCACTCGCCTTTTGACTGGTTTTGGTAGTTGTCCAACCCCTGGAGTCAACAATCTATTCAGGTGACCTTGTGAGAGACTAAGGGCTTATAAGGAATAAGGACCTTGCCTTATTGCGCGCCCCTTAGAAATCTTCGTGAGCGACTATCTCAGTCTGCCCTCATGACATCGTGGACCTCTCGAACTAGGTAATCATTAACCTACAGTTCGAGCCACGAAGAGAGTGCTAGTAGGCTATAGAAGGGACTTTGCCACACCTTTCCCTCAATATCTAGTCTATGTGCATGGCCCCTTTACTCCTTATGTGAGTCATATTAGCAAGCATTTGTCAACCTGCATCCATCAACGAAACACTGTGAATGATCCATATATAAAATCATACTATAAACGATCATATGTCATATATGCATAAATGAAATACTCAAGTCAATACAATCCACTCCCGGATTCAATCTGGAGTCCAAGGAGGTCCGTTGATGCCCTTGACATCCACGACCCATCAAGTGTCCTGCACACTCAGGGAAAATTGTCAATAACATCTTTCAATACTCATATAACAAATAAAATAATCCATCAACATCATCATATAAATCCATAAGCGAAATATATAACCATGTACTATAACCGGATCACTCACACACAAGTGTCCTCAAGAATAAGTCGATAACATGTGCTCACAAGAGACGAATGTTACATACACCCCCTCTTGTTTTAAAATTCATCCCAAAGTTGTATAGTATATGATCTGAAATCGGGAGTGATAAGTTTCCAATAGTTGGTCGATTTTGTCACTCCTTAAAAAGGGTCATTTATAGATCGTTTTACTTGAACGACATGCAATAAAAGGTAAAGTTGAAGTCTATGTGCTTGAATTGGAAGTGAATGAAAACCTTTTTAGTCTTCCTTATGTGCAATATGTCATGCTTTCTTTTAACATCCTATGTGCGGAAATTCATGGAGAAACAACACAAGAACATAACATGCATAATGGATAAGACACTTCACTTGATAACGGAGTTCACCCTTGCAGTGGGCTACCTCTCCGGGTCATGCTCCAAAGCCTGACCACTTTATTCTTCTCGATGTAATGATGTCTCTCCTTTACAAGTTGTAAGGCCAAAGTCCCTCTTCTGTGATGGCAACAAGAGATCAGAATGTGATCAGGAATGTATCAGCTTCACAAGTTCTACTCATGAGGCATCCATGATGCTGACATGGAAATCATTCCCACATACTCAATACATAAAAAAAATGATGAAGAGTAAAATATGACCCCCATCAACATGGAGCCATAAAAATCCTTAGATCTGCTGCTCATATCCAAAACATAAATATGCAACCCATACAAAATATCCCGGAACCCATGAGAATCATTACTGCTTCGTTGGCCACTTATCATTCAAGTGCCACGATTTCTCTATCACATATAACTGATTGATTTGATGTGAAAGAAGATCATAAACAAATAGATAGAAGGAATAAGCTAATCTTTCTGCCTTGATACAACTTCTCTCTACTCCTTCAGACCTATAACACACATGCTATGCTGCAACATTTAATGACAAAACAACATAATGAAAAGCATGCTTATATTGGCTTCTCCAACACTTAGCTTGTTGATCAGAAGCTCTGCTGCAAAAATAGACATCGTCATTGAATTCGCGTCGTCGAATTACCCAAAAATGTCTGTCAAACCGTCTCCATCTGAGTTGGACACTTTCAGGCCCAAGAGACACCTTTGCCTCGGTTATCGTGCCACTGCCTTTGCAATAAATGACTCATTCTGGAATTAAGATGCTGAAGTTTTTCTTAGATCAGGAAACTAACATCACCATTGTGTTCGTGGTGTCGTTTTACCTAAAAATGGTTGTCTCCACGCCTCGATCCGAGTCGGGCACTTTCTGGACCCAAAAAGCACCCTCATCTCGATTTGCATGCCAAAATCCGTACAGTCAGTACAGACCGTACGGATGTGCTCAGTACTTCGTGCATTCGTGTGTCTGCTCTATGCACACGCTGCCCCAAACTCAGAACCGGATCCCTACTTATATAATATTTCCGGGCAATTGTATAATAAATGACTCCGTTGGTGGAGCGGTTAACGGAGGCTAAATTAAGTCGTAGGTTGGCGGAGGTCTCGGGTTCGAATCCCACGGGCCTCCCCTTTTGGCTCATGGTTAAAACCGTTTTGGCATGCCCCTGCTAAATATAGCGAGAAGGTTAGTAGACAACTAAATTTTGTGGTTGGTGGAATATTCCCCTAACTTGGCAGAACTGCCGCCATATTTGGCGGTTCTTTAAATACATTTTTAATTTTTTTTTTTCACAGGTTGATATTGTGCATTTTGGGGGTGCCACGTGGTGCCTCCCCATTGGGCCATGTGGCAGTGTCTGATTCATCCACTCGACTGATGACATCACCACTATACCAAACTGTCCACATCATCCTAGACACATGGCACCTTCTAGGTGGTGCCACATGGCATCACCTGGGGGTGCCACATGGCACATTTTTACTCTTCCACTTGGTGCCCTGAAAAGCTCAAATTTGAGTGACACGTGGCAGCCTCTTGTGCTGCCATGTGGCATGCTGATGTCATAATGACATGTGTCACTCTACACTTTCCACGTAGGCTGTACGGACACTGGCACCATCTGTATGGATGCTGATGTCAGCAGTACAGATTCTGACTCATCCCTGTTGACTGGACTTGGTTGACCAGAACTTTGACTGCTTATAACTTTTGATCCGTAACTCCGTTTGATGAGCCGTTTGCGCCATTGGAAATCTTGCGATGTGCTCTTTGTGATCATGTCCTTTTAAGGGGTTTTTTGGAACTTTTATTTTTTTCCCTTTTTCTATCTGCTGAAGCCATTCTGAGCATCCTAGGTCACTTCTGTGCGTTCTAGGACACTTCTGAAACTTCTTTGATGTTCCCTAGATCCATCCGAATCATGTCTCCCAACTGAAAATAATTTTGGTCCCCAAAAGTCATTACATTAAGTTTCATGTTCATTGGACTTACAATAAGAAACCTTTACCCAAACTACCTCACAAGGCCTAACAATATCAACATGTGCCAAAAAAAAGAAGTGATATCAACAATTACCACTTTTACATAATACCCTTCTACGGGGTTTGAATCACAACATGTGATTTAAAAACATGGCCACTCTCGACTAACTCAAAAGGATTTTTCCCATTTGTTCAACTATTTTGCCGAACACATCCTCTTTATCGAGTTGTCCTTTCTTTGGTAGTTGGTCTTCTTTTGGTGGCGGATTTTACTGCAACACTGCCTGACTGACTATCTCTCTTGAAGATGTCTGTCGGGTCTTCTTGTCCCTCTTTTGATGTAGATCTGGATGTAAGGCCCAACAAGTGGCTTCTTGATGCCCATCTCTATTACAATGGATGCAGTAGCTTTTCTCCTTCAAAGGTGCATTCCCCCTTCTCTTTTCCGTGTGTGGAAAACAATCTTCCATCCTCGCTCTTCTCCTGGTTGCCATAACCTTCCTACACAAGGATTTTCTCTTCCAACACTGGGACACTGCATGGTTATTCAATCCACAAAAAGTGCATGGTCTTTTATGCCAAAAGCTCTATTTTATATGATTACCATACTTATAATCAAATGACATTTTAGAGTTTTGAGATTTCTTATACCTCGGTGAGTTTCCTCTAGAGTCAGACTGGCAAGAAGAGTTGGTCTCAACTCTGTCACTGTGATTCTCATCTCTCCCTAGATATGTCTCGAATCCTTGATCATGAGAAGTTGTGCTCTCGGCCTACACTGAATTAATTTCATCTCTTGATGAACTATTGACCTCTGGAGTCTCAGTGACTGTCCTTGGGTCTTCTTCCCGAATGGTTTTGGAGATTTCTCCAACATCCTTTGGGACATAGGCTATCTCATCATATCGAGGCTAAACCACTACCTCGATGGGATCCACAATACCTTGGCCATTGGTTCCAAGGCCTCCTCCTTCGTATCCCATTTTTCTCATCAACTTTAAGCCGATGCAAGAGGCATGTTGTTCAAGGATTTCCAAAGAATCATCAACATTAATCAATAAAGGAACTATACATGGTTTATTTACCTCCACCTCAAACTGGGACCCTTGGTCTGCTCCTTGAGATGTGTCCAGTTGTTCTCGGTGAGAAGGATCAGTGGAAGATGCTTCTAGGAATCCTCCTTGGCTTCTGGATGCAGGGAGCTCATCTTCATTTGTTTGACAAAGTGTGCATTCATTTTCACTATCATGCTTGCACCCATAATTGGTGAAGTTGCCATGGTCACAAGATGGTCTTATCGCCATCTCATTTGTAGAGCCTTCCTCTGTTTGCATCTTCATGGCTTGCAACTGCTCTTGCAACCTTTGGTTCTCTTCTTCTGCAATGTGCAACAATGTCTTCAATCCAACATTCTCTGCTTGAAGCATTTGGTTGAGCTCTTTAAGGTCATCGAACCATGATTGTTTTGGTGACCTTTTCATTCTTAACTTCAACACCTACAATCGATATCAAGCCTGCTCTGATACCACATGATCTAAACCCGAGAACGATATGTTTCCAATAGTTGGTCAATTTTGTCACTCCTTAAAAAGGGTCAGTTATAGATCGTTTTACTTGAGCGATATGCAATAAAAGGTAAAGTTGAAGTCTATGTGCTTGAATTGGAAGTGAATGAAAACCTCTTTAGTCTTCCCTATGTGCAATATGTCACGCTTTCTTTTAACATCCTATTTACGGAAATTCATGGAAAAACAACATAAGAACATAACACACATAATGGGTAAGACACTTCACTTGATAACGGAGTTCATCCTTGCAGTGGGCTACCTCTCTGAGTCATGCTCCAAAGCTTGATCACTTTATTCTTCTTGATGTAATGATGTCTCTCCTTTACAAGTTGTAAGGCCAAAGTCCCTCTTCGGTGACAACAACAAGAGATCGAAATGTGATCAGGAATGTATCAGCTTCACAAGTTCTACTCATGAGGCATCCATGATGCTAACATGGACATTATTCCCACATACTCAATACATAAAAAAAATGATGTAGAATAAAATATGACCCCCATCAACATGGAGCCTTAAAAATCCTTAGATCTGTTGCTCAAATCCAAAACATAAATATGCAACCCATACAAAAGATCCTAGAACCCACGAGAATCAGAACTGCTTCGTTGGCCACTTGTCGTGCAAGTGCCACGATTTCTCTGTCACATATAATTGATTGATTTGATGTGAAAGAAGATCATAAACAAATAGATAGAAGGAATAAGCTAATCTTGTTGCCTTGCTGCAGCTTCTCTCTACTCCTTCAGACCTATAACACACATTCTATGCTGCAACATTTAATGACAAAACAACATATTGAAAAGCATGCTTACATTGGCTTCTCCAACACTTAGCATGTTGATCAGAAGCTCTGCTGCAAAAATAGACATTGTCATTGAATTTGCATCGTCGAATTACCCAAAAATGACTGTCAAACCGTCTCCATCCGAGTCGGACACTTTCAGGCCCAAGAGACACCTCTGCCTTGGTTATCATGCCACTGCCTTTGCAATAAATGAATCATTTAGGAATTAAGCTACTGAAGTTTTGCTCAGATAAGGAAACTAACATCACCACTGTGTTCGTGGCGTCATTTTACCTAAAAATGAGTATCTCCAAGCCTCGATCTGAGTCGAGCACTTTCTGGACCCAAGAGGCACCCTCACCTTGATTTACGTGCCAAAATCCGTGCAGTCCATATAGGCCGTACTAGGACGTACAAACGTGCTTAGTGCTCCATGCACTTGTGTGTCTGCTCTATGCACACGCTACCCTGAACTCAGAATCAGATCCCTGCTTATATAACATTTCCAGGCAGTTGTATAATAAATGATTCCATTGGTGGAGTGGTTAGCGGAGGCTAAATTAAGTCGTAGGTTGGCGGAGGTCTCGGGCTCGAATCCCATGGGCCTCCCCTTTTGGCACATGGTTAAAACCGTTTTGGTGTGCCCCTGGTAAATATAGCAAGAAGGTTAGCGAACAACTAAATTTGGCGGTTGGTGGAATATTCCCCTAACTTGGCGGCACTGTCGCCATATTTGGTGGTTCTTTAAATATATTTTTTCACGGGTTGATATTGTGCATTTTTGGTGTGCCACATGGAAACCTCTGATTCATCCACCCAGTTCTTGATGTCACCACTGTACTAGACCGTCCACGTCATCCTGGACATGTGGCACCTTCTGGGTGGTGCCACGTGGCATCACCTGGGGGTGCCATGTGGCACATTTTTATTCATCCTTGTGGTGCCTTGAAAAGCTCAAATTCGAGTGACACATGGTAGCCTCTCGTGTTGCCACATGGCATGCTGACATCATGCTGACATCATCATGACACATGTCACTCTCTACACTTGCCACGTACTCTGTACGGACATTGACGTCATCCGTATGGATGCTGACGTCAGTAGTACGGACGCTGACTCATCCCTGCTCACTGGACTAGGTTGACCAGAACTTTGACTGCTTATAACTTTTGATCCATAACTCCATTTGACGAGCTGTTTGCATCATTGGAAATATTGCGACAGGCTCTTCGCGATCATGTACTTTTAATGGAGTTTTGAGAACTTTTATTTTTGCCCTTTTTTCTGTTTGCTGAAGCCATTCTGAGTGTCCTGGGTCGCTTCTGTGCATTCTGGGACACTTCTGAAACTTCTTTGATGTTCCCTAGATCCATCCAGATCAGTATATAAAATGCAGTAATAAAATTATATGACAATATCTATATGTCTAATCTATCAAATAAATACAGAAACTGTTGGCGCATATCATATGTGTCCTCCCATGTAATCAAGTGTGGACTATAATTGTCCCACTGGACCTTGACCTAATCGACTGTTCGACACCGTAGTTGTCCAATATGATGGTCTAAAATAAAGATTAGCTCCACTGTGAGTGCACCCTCATCTGACACCTGCAAAGAACTCATATCAATCACATGTGTAGGATCACTAACATAATGTCTCAAAACAGATACATGAAATACATCATGCATACGCCTCAAATAATCAGGCAAGGCTAGTCGATAGGCCATGGGTCCCTTATTTTCCACAAATTTGAAAGGTCCCACAAACCTAGGAGAGAGTTTAGCACCCTTTCCCAACTTGATCAAACTCTTGTGCAGTTTCACCCACAAGAAAACTCAGTCGCCAACTTCATAATTATGGTCAATGTGATGCGCATCAACATAACTCTTATGCTGATATTGCACTTCTTTAATCCTTTGTCTTATCATTTACATTTGTTGTTTCGTTTCTTGGATCACTTCTGGTATGACTAGGACCCTATCCTCAAGTCGATCCCAGCTCAACGATGTTTGACACGGTCGTCCGTAAAGAAACTCAAATGGTGTTATCTTAATGGTACTTTGATAGCTGTTGTTGTACACAAAATCTACCAGTGGAAAGAATTATTCCCAACGTTTCTGTTGGACCATTACATACATACACAAGATATCTTCCAAAATTTGGTTCATTCATTTTTTCTACCCATCTGTTTCAGGGTGATACGTTATACTAAAGTTCAGTTGTGTCCACAAGGGCTCTTGGAATCGGGTCCAAAAACTTCCTGTAAACACCGATCCTTTATCGGATATGATCCTTTTTAGCACGCCATGTAATCTTACAATATCACTGATAAAAACTATAGCTATGTTTGGTGCCTATTACGTTGTATGCACAGGAATAAAATGTGCATTCTTCGTCAAAGTGTCAACTACCATGAAAATCGAGTCGTGCCTCCTTGTCGTCAGTGACAATCTAACAATAAAGTCCATTGAAATGACCTCCCATTTCAATTCCGGAATAGCGTGAGGCTGCAGTAATCCCACCGATTGTCTATGTTCAACTTTCACTTGCTGACATTCCAGACATCTCATCACGTAACCAACTATGTCTACTTTCATCCCCTTCCAGAAGAATAAAGGCTTAATGTCTTCCCTCATCTTCATGATTCCTGGATGAGCCATGTACACTACTCTATGAGCTTCACATAAAATCAAAATTCTCAATTTGTCATTAGGAGGTACGTAAATCTGGTTATTATACCTCATTAATCCGTCGTTGTCCAATGTATAACCTTCAAACTTTGGTACCGTCATGGTGTCTTGCCTGATATTTTCCTTAACCTCTTTATACCAGTCATCATCGATCTGTATAGTTAGAATCTTTTCTTGAAGATTCATTTGAAGAGGTATCACCGAGAATATGCGTGGTCTTCAAATCAACACATCTGCCACTCTGTTCACTGTTCCTTTAATGTACATAATCTCAAAATCGTATTCACTAAGTAATTCTGACCAACGCCTTTGTCGTGCGTTCAAGTCACTCTACGTAAATATTTGTTGCAATCCACACTGATTTGTTTTTAGTTCAAATTTCTATCCAATCAGATAGTGTCTCCACATTGTCAAGGCATACATAATGGCCAATAACTCCAAATCATGTGTTGCTTAGTTCTCCTCATGCTTTCTTAATTTCCTTTAGATGTAAGTGATCACTCGAACGTATTGCATCAAGACTCCACCTAAGCCTTCCTTGGATGCATCTATGCATACAAAGAATTCATTGTCCATGTCGGGGACTTTTAGTATAGGTGTTCTCATCAACAACCACTTGAGCCTTTTAATGCTTCCTCACACTTCTTGGTCCGTACAAACTTCTTGTTTTTCTTCTGCAATTCCATGATCAAATTTGCTATCTTCGAAAAACCTTCAATGAATCGTCAGTAATATCTTGCTAAAACCATAAAGCTATGTACTTCTAGTACATTTTTTGGCGTAGGCCATTCCATAATAACCTCTACCTTCGCTGGATCCACAACTATTCCTTTGTCGGATATAACATGCCCTAAGTAATGAATTCTTGATTGGTAAAAAGAACATTTTGACAGTTTCCCGTATAATTTGTTTTCCCATAAACACTGTAGTACCAAGCGTAAATGTTCGTCATGTTCTTTTGTCATTTGAGAATATATCAGTATGTCATCAATGAATATGTGAACAAACTTGTCCAAGTATTTGCGAAACACCCCATTCATGAAACTCATGAACAATCCCAGGGCATTTGTCAGTCCAAACGGTAAAAACGTAAACTCATAGTTTCCGAACCTCATCTTGAATGTGGTCTAAGGAATATATTCCTCTTTAATTTGTAACTAGTTGATGCAGGAGCATCGCCCAAGACAAGCGAGCCAGCATGGAAGGCAACGTACAACTGGACAAGTCCAGCTGAAACTTTTTGAAATTCCATACAAGATGATGCGCCAATATATAAATGCACCATTTATGAGAGAGCGCCTTTGTATGTTGTATCAGACCTTGAGCCATACGCTCTTGTCTGAAGTAGATAGGAGGCATTTAATAGATTTAATGTAGGTAGATAGGATTTATTTCTAGAGTAGACAGTTTTAGATAGAAGGAGGGAAAACGGATATAGACACCCTCACTTGTGTATTGTAACATTATTATTCATTCAGGAGCAAGAAGAGAAGAGAAAACAGAGAAATCTGTGAAGAACACCCATGTATAGAAGATTGAATTAATAGAATGAAGTTCTGTTTCAATTTCATGGTTGTTGTTGTTTTCTCTGTGTTAATGTTGTTCTCATGAATGTTTGTTTCTGGGTATGCATTTTCTTTGTATATGTTGTGCATGTGATTTCAGGGGTTCAAACTGAATTCCGAGAGAGAGAGAGAAGAGAATAAGTTTCAATTGTTTCTCTGTATGAGCCAGGAGATTCCTGCATAGAGTGCAGTTGAATTCATCCGCAAAGAGTGCGTTGATGAAGGCTCGATAGTTAAACACTTATTCTCATTCACCCAGAAGTCTCAGTTGTTAATCTGAGAAAAGGAAGCTAAAGACTGCTGCTGCATGAGCTGCACAGAGTCTGAAGTATTCAACACTAGAGGTGGTTGAATAGTAAGTGCAAGGAGTGTGCGCAAAGTCTCTCAAGAGGGGTCAGAGTGGGTAAGCTTAGGAGGCGTAGCACCTTCTTGGTATAGTCAAAGGAAAGCACTGGAAGTTGTGCGTGGGCATTTCAAGGACGAGTTCCAAGCACAGGCTTGAAAGGGCAAGGGGCAAAAAGGAATGCTTGGTCATTTCGAGAAAATCTCCAAGGAGGAGAAATCGACGGTCAAAATTCGTCAAAGGAAGCCGCAAAGCTCCGACGACTGTTAGATCTTAGAGAAGTTGCACATGATTTTAGCCTTAGTGCGCGGGGAAGGATTCAGAGTTCATCAGGACTCGACTCATCGAAGAATCAGAGCCTCCAGAGTCATAGAATTCTCATAGGGAGGAATCGTGACTCGCGATTTTCTTAAGGAACCATAGTCGTTGATCTTGGCAGGACACTTGGCAGGAGATCTGAGGAAGTCAGAAATTGGAGCATCGGGGTTTCCGAGAACGAGGAACTCTCACACATCAAAATCACGATCTGTGATTTCCCGACAGGGGTAGAGACACCTAGTGGGGAACAGGTGTCGGAGGATTGAGTCTTGCCCGGAGGCGACGACAGGTGGTGTTACATATCGGATTTCAGGAGTTGGAAAGGTCTGTGACATTGTGCAATAAGAATCATGAATTTCGAAACACGATTTCTCGATTTATCCAGAAAGCATGGGGTCCAAGCGACAGCACAGAGCACAGGTGGCATCGGAGTTCAGGAATCGGAGATTCGTGGGAGCAGTGACTCACGACCGCGTGAGTACCGATTTTCTGATAGGGAAATTCTCGATAGGAGATGAGGTAAGGGTGACATGGAGGAGAGCGCCCGCAAGTACATCGGGGATCGGAACTTGGAGAGGTCTGCAACATTGCACATTAGGAATCACGAATTCCCGAAACGTGAATTCCCGATAGGGAAAGGGCCATGGTCTTGTGGCTAGAAGGTTATATGTAAAGGAGTAGCCGAAAGGGATAAGGGCCGCAGAAATACCATCGGAGATCGAAAGTCGGGGATTTACCCGAGCAGCGACTCACGATAGCGTGAGTACCAATTCCCCGATACCAAAGGGGGAAAATCACAAAGATCATCCTATGGGGTTGGAAACTTTCGATAAAGGGGGTTGAAGAGTAATTTAACTCTTCGGGCCTGGGTAAAAGAAGGTCCTGGTGGAAGCAGTCGTGCCCTGAGTGGCCGCCTCGGCTTGAAAAATTTCATGGGCTCCTGTCCATGAGCTCCTGCATGGTCTATCCATGCTTCTGTATCACTGCTTCATTTTCCCAGCTGGCGTCTTCCACTGGGTGATTCCTCCACTTGACCAGGTACTCGAAATACTGCTTTCGCCTGGTTTTCTTACCCACTCGCTTGTCCAGTATGCACTCCATCTGTGGCTTCTCTGCAACTGGTAATTGCTTTTGCCACTGGATCACTGGTTCCTCAGTGCCAGTTTTTGCTTCTCCAACCCTGTATGGATATAAATCTGCCACATTGAATATCGGAGATATTTCGATGCCATCCGACAACTCAATCTCATAAGTGTTTTCTCCGAATTTCTTCAGGACTCTGCATGGTTCGATTTTCTTCATTTTTAATTTGTTATATGTTCCCCTTGGGAACCTTTCCCTCCTCAAGTGTGCCAGAACCAGATCACCAACTTCGAACTGAAGTTGTCTCCGATGCTAATCTGTTCTGCATTTGTACTCCTGATTTCAGTCTTGTAGTCGCTGCTTCACCTTGCTGTGAAGATCCTTCATCGCTTTAGCGAATTCCTCTGCGCTCGCACTGCTAGTCGCAGCTTGTTCTGACTCCCTGAGTTCAGAAACTCCCCTCGGTTGTGTCCCATACACAATCTGAAATGGACTTTTTCCCATACTTCGATTCACTGAATCGTTGTAAGAAAACTCTGCCTGTGGAAATATGTTGTCCCAGCTGCCATGGTGCTCTGTCACCAAGCTCCTCAGCAAGTCTCCAAGACTTCTGTTGACCACTTTGGTCTGTCCGTCTGTCTGCGAATGGTAAGCTGAACTAAACGCCAAGTTAGTTCCTAGCTTCTTCCATAGCGTCCTCCAAAAATGACCTATGAATTTCGTATCCCTGTTCGAGACTATGCTTCTCGGCAATCCATGAAGTCTAACGATCTCTTTGAAAAACAAGTGTGCGATGTGGGTCGCATCGCTAGTCTTCTGACATGGAATAAAATGTGCCATTTTAGAAAACCTGTCTACCACCACAAATATGGAATCAACCCCTCTCTGCGTTCTCGACAAACCCAACACAAAATCCATGCTGATCGCCTCCCACGACCTCTCTGGTATGGGCAATGGCTGATAAAGACCTGCATTCTACTTCCGGCCCTTCGAATTTTGACAAATTCGACACCTGTCAACCAACCTTTTGACATCTGCTTGCATGCTTGGCCAAAAATACGATTCGCTCAGCTTCGCGAATGTTTTGTCGTGACCAAAGTGCCCTGCTAATCCGCCACTGTGCTTTTCCTTCACTAAGTTCTCCCTCATGGAGCAAATTGGAATACATAGTTGATTGCCTCTAAACAACAAGCCCTCCTAGATCATGTAATCTATCCAAGGGCTCCGATCCCTGAGAACTGGATTCTCAGCTGCTTCATATGCTTCTTCGAAGTCTGCATCTCCTGCGTACATGTCCTTCAGGTTTTCAAAACCCAATGTTTTGACTCAGAATTCCTGTAGCAACAAACATTTCCTACTCAAAGCATCAACCACTCTGTTAGCAGTTCCTGAAATGTGTTTAATCACAAACGTGAAATTTTTCATATACTCTACCCATTTTGCATGCTTCTGATTCAACTTATCGTGTTGATTCACAAACTGCAATGCATGATTATCACTATACAATACAAATTCTTTTGGGATTAAGTAATTCCTCCACTTCTTTAATGCCTGTATGATGGCATAAAGCTCCTTATCATATGTGGATTATTTCAGCTTTGCGTCATCCAGCTTCTCGCTGAAATATCCAACTGGCCTGTCCTCCTGACTCAAGACCGCTCCTATAGCATATCCACTCGCATCACATTTCACTTGAAATGTCTTCTTGAAGTCCGACAACACCAACACTGGTCGTTCCGTTATCTTCCGCTTCAAGAGATTGAAGCTTTTCTCAGCCTCTGCTGTCCAATGAAAAGACTCGTGTCGCTTCTTCACGGTGTCCATCATCGCTGCGCTAATTCCACTGAAATTCCTGATGAACTTTCGGTAGAAACTAGCTAAACCATGGAAACTCCTCACCTCGAAAACATTTCTCGGTGATGGCCAATTTTTAATCACTTCCACCTTACTCGGATCCATATTCAACTCATTCGCTGAAATAACAAAACCCAAATAAATGAGCTTTATCTTCATAAATGAGGACTTCTTCATATTAATCAACAACTTCTCCTGCTGTAGCTTTCTCATTACAATGGCCAAATGTTTCAAATGTTCAGCCTTTGTCTTACTGTAGATCAATATATCATCCAGATATATGACTACAAATTTCCCGATGAATTCCCTCAGGACCTCATTCATCAATCTCATGAATGTGCTCGGCGCGTTTGTCAAGCCAAACGACATGACCAGCCATTCGTACAAACCTTCATTTGTCTTGAATGCTGTCTTCCATTCATCACCTTCTCTCATGCGAATCTGGTGATATCCGCTCTTCAAATCAATCTTTGAAAAATAATTTGCCCCGCTCAGGCAATCCATCAGATCATCCATTCTCGACAGTGGAAACCTGTACCTGATGGTAATTTTGTTGATCGCTCTGGAGTCGGTGCACATTCTCTAACCCCCATCCTTCTTTGGACTTAGTACTGTTGGAACGACACATGGACTTAAACTTTCCCTGACCAGTCCTTTATCCAGTAGCTCCTGCACCTGCCTTTTGACCTCCTCATTTTCCTGTGGCGTCAACCTGTACGCTGCTTTGTTTGGCAAACTAGCTCCTAGTATGAGGTCTATGTGATGGCTCACGCTCCTCATCGGTGGCAACGAATAAGGTAATTCGTCCACCACTATATCAGCGAACTCTTCCAATAGTCCCTGAATTTCTGTCGGTAGATCATCCACTCTTGTGCTAGTCAAAATAACTCTCGGTTTCCTGACCACAAAGAATTGTGGATCTTCCTTCTTCTTTACTTCTACCAGAAGTTCCTTCCCACTCATGAGAAGTATCCTGTTGTTCACTTCTGGTTTCACCTCCTTATCTCTTATTGGAAGCAATCTGTGTGTCCTTCCATCCTTCTCCAAAGTATATGTGTTCATCCTCCCGTCATGAACCACATTTCGGTCATATTGCCATGGTCTACCCAACAATAAATGACATACATCCATAGGGATAACATCACAGAGAATTTTATCATTATATCCTCCTATATTGATGTCAACCAAACATTATTTAGTGACACTCACCTGATGTCCCTTCTGTAGCCACGAGACTTTATATGGACTTGGGTGATCGTTCGTTTCCAGCTCTAATTTTTCCACCATCTCGGTTGAAACGAGATTGTCGGTGCTTCCGCTGTCCACAATGACCTTGCATTTCCTGTCTTTGGTCTTGCATGTAGCTCTGAACAGTCTGGTCCTTTGAGCTGAACTCTCCTGCACCTCTTTCTCAGGTGTCAAAAGGACTTTTGGCATCAGAAGTGAGATTCCACTTTTTGCGCCTTCTGCTTCAGCATCTCGCCTCTGCGCTTCAACGATGTGAGCTTCTCCTCTGTCCTTTTTTCTGTCTGGACAGTCAACTGCCTTATGTCCATCCTTTCCACACGTGAAACATGTGATGATTCCACCTCAGCCTCTTCCCCTACACCTGGTACGAGGAAAAGTGTTTGCGTCGGCATAATCCCCTCTCTGCTCATTATGCTGTCTCTTCTGCTCAGCGTATTGCTATCCTCGCTATGAGGTTCCACCTCTCTCAACTTTACCCTGAGGTTTCTTCCATTCCTCCTTGGGATTATGATATTTCTCTTGGGAAACTGCCTTACCTCTGGGCTGACTTCTTCCTTGCCCTCGCTTTCCTTGCTTATGACTCAGCTTCTCCTCGGCTTTCAGAGCCATCTGGTAAGCATCCTCAACCGTTCTGATGGTTATCATGCTTAATTCATCCTGAATATCGTATCTCAGACCATTCAGGTATCTGGCTACCTTCTCATCATCGCTCTCCCGATGACCTGCTCTGATGTTCAGTTGATAGAATTCCTCGGTGTATTATTTCACTATCATCAGTTTCTGTCTCAGGTTCTACATCCTCCTGAACAGATTAATTTGGTAGTCTCTTGGGATGAACTTCACCTTCATCTTCGCAATCATTCGATCCCATCTTTTAATTTTCTGCTTGCCTTTGTAGCGTCTATCAGCTTGTAGCTTGTCCCACCATAATGCTGCATGTCCCTTCAATTTCGTGACAACATGCCTAACCTTTTTATCCTCTTTGATATCCTCATAATCGAAGTAGGTGTCAAGAGCCCTGATCCAATCTAACAACTCTTCTACATCCAAGCTTCCTTCGTAAGTTGGAATGCCCATTTTCGTCTTTGAACTCATCCGGGTGATAGCTTTAATCAATCGCTCGTTGGCTACATCTTCGGCTGCAACTTCTCCTTGTGGTTCAGCTTCAACCTCATTGTCGGAATCACTAAGATCCTCTACACCAGCTGTGCGTCTTTGAGCTGTTTCCATCTCCTCGAGTCTCTCTCTGAGATCTTGTATCTGTATTTCCATTTCTGGATTCCCTGCTGGCCTACCTCTTCTTCTCACCTCCCTGTCTTCCGGGTCAGGCGATTGCCTTTCCCTTCTGGGCGGCATGGTGAATTCCTTTTCTCCTCTGCTACAGAAAACAAAGAGAATTCCTTTCTCTGATACCACACTGATGCAGTCGGCCACTTAGGGCATGAACGCTTCCACCAGGACCTTCTTTTACCCAGGCCCGAAGAGTTAAATTACTCTTCAACCCCCTTTATCGGAAGTTTCCAACCCCACATGATGATCTTTGTGATTTTGCCCCTTTGGTATCGGGGAATCGGTACTCACGCTATCGTGAGTCGCTGCTCGGGTAAATCCCCGACTTCCGATCTCCGATGGTATTTCTGCGGCCCTTAGCCCTTCCGACTACTCCTTTGCATATAACCTGCTAGCCACAAGACCATGGCCCTTTCCCTATCGGGAATTCATGTTTCGGGAATTCACGATTCCTAATGTGCGATGTCGTAGACCTCTCCAAGTCCCGATCCTCGATGTACTTGTGGGTGCTCTCCTCCACGTCACCCTTACCTCATCTCCTATCGGGAATTTCCCTATTGGGAAATCGGTACTCACGCGGTCGTGAGTCACTGCTCCCACGAATCTCCGATTCCCGAACTCTGATGCCACCTGTCCTCTGTGCTGTCGCCTGGACCCCACGCTTTCCGGATAAATTGGGAAATCGCGTTTCATAATTCGTGATTCCTATTGCACAATGTCACAGACCTTTCCAACTCCCAAACTCCGATATGCGACGTCACCTATCGTCGTCTCAGGGCGAGACTCAATCCTCCGACACTTGTTCCCCACTAGGTGTCTCTACCCCTGTCGGGAAATCGCGGATCGCGATTTCGATGTGTGAGAGTTCCCCTCTCTCGGAAACCCCGATGCTCTGATTTCCGACTTCCTCGGATCTCCTTCCAAGTGTCCTTTTGAGATCAACAGCTATGGTTCCTTTGGAAAATCGCGAGTCGCGATTCCTCCCTACGAGAATTCTATGAATCTGGAGGCTCTTATTCTACGATGAGTCGAGTCCCGATGAACTCTGACTCCTTCCCCGCGCACTAAGGCTAAAATCCTACGCAACTTCTCCAAGATCTAACGACCGTTGGAGCTTTGCGGCTTCCTTCGACGAATTTTGACCGTCGATTTCTCCTCCTTGGAGATTTTCTCGAACTGACCAAGCGTTCCTTTTCGCCCCTTGCCCTTTCAATCCTGTGCTTGGAACTCGTCCTTGAAACGCCCATGCACAAATTCCAATTCTTTCCTTTGACGATACCAAGAAGGTGCTATGCCTCCTGAGCTTACCCACTCTGACCCCTCCTGAGAGACTTTGCGCACACTCCTTGCGCTTACTATTCAACCACCTCTAGTGTTGAATACTTCAGACTCTGTGCAGCTCCTGCAACAACAGTCTTTAGCTTCCTTTTCTCAGATTAACAACTGAGACTTCTGGGTGAATGAGAATAAGTGTTTAACTATCGAGCCTTCATCAACGCACTCTTTGCGGATGAATTCAACTGCACTCTATGCAGGAATCTCTTGGCTCAGACAGAGAAACAATTGAAACTTATTCTCTTCTCTCTCTCTCTCAGACTTCAGCTTGAACCCCTGAAATCACATGCACAACATATACAAAGCAAATGCATACCCAGAAACAAACATTCATGAGCACAACATTAACACAGAGAAAACAACAACAACCATGAAATTGAAACAGAACTTCATTCTATTAATTCAATCTTCTGTACATGGGTGTTCTTCACAAATTTCTCTGTTTTCTCTTCTCTTCTTTCTCCTGAATGAATAATAATGTTACAATACACAAGTGAGGGTGTCTATATCCGTTTTCCCTCCTTCTATCTAAAACTGTCTACTCTAGAAATAAATCCTATCTACCTGCATTAAATCTATTAAATGCCTCCTATCTACTTCAGACAAGAGCGTATGTCTCAAGGTCTGATACAACATACAAAGGCGCTCTCTCATAAATGGTGCATTTATATATTGGCGCATCATCTTGTATGGAATTTCAAAAATTTTCGGTCGGACTTGTCTAGCTATACGTTGCCTTCCATGTTGGCTCGCTTGTCTTGGGCGATGCTCCTGCATCACTAGTGATATACTGATCTCAAGTCGATCTTTAAAAACACCATCATTCCCTTCATTTGATAAAACAAATCGTTTTTTCTTGGCAACATATACTGGTTCTTGATCGTCGCATTGTTCAATTGACGGTAGTCAATACAAAGTCTCCACGACCCATCCTTCTTTCTTATGAAAATAACAGGTGCACCCCAAGGTGACAAGCTTGGATGTATAATTCCCAGGTCCAACAACTCCCTCAATTGCATTTTCAACTCCTATAACTCAAGCATTGACATCTGATAAGGCGCTCTTGCTATTGGTTCAGTTCCAGGTTTCAAGTTGATTGTAAACTCCAATTCTCTTTTGGGTGACAAACTTGGTAACTCCTCTGGAAACACGTCAGCAAACTCTCGTACTATTGGAAGGTTTTCTAATCCTTCTACCTCGACCCTTTCATTTAGCGCTAATATTTCATATAACTTACATCCTTTGCACATGATCTTTTGCAACTGTAGGGAAGAAATAAACCTCAAGGACACTCCCTGGTTTCTTCCTACGATCCTCATTCCCTCATCATCGGTCAAACTCAACCACTTCATCTTACAGTTGAGTATTGCATCATGCGATTCCAACCAGTACATACTGATCATGACATTATAAGATCCTAATATCATGACGCATAAGTCAGACTTCGTTACAAAATCTGCCAAGTTAATGGGACAGCTCGTAACCCTTCCTCCAACCTTCTATTTGGCACTCGAAGCCACTTCTACATATCTAAACTTGTCTTGTTCGACTGCCTTTACCTTAATTATTTTCAACGTTGCACTAGAAATAAATATCTCTGTAGCACCAGGATCTATCAAAATACTAAGATTTTGGTCGGCGATGGTACCTGATGTCTCGAGCACAGTGGACTGGTGCTTGGCCTGGCGGTTATTCACTGGTGCGTGAATCCTATTAGCCTTGCCCAAATCTCCAACCGTAGTTTGTCCTGTTGATCTGACCGCTCTGGCCCTCTCAACTGGACAGTCTCGCCAGTAACGTGGCTCTCCACATGTCCAACATTTGGTCTTCGGTCCAGTGCTCATGGTCCCCGAAGTAGAAGCTGTTGGCCTTCCATCCTAAGATCCTCATTTGTTCTGTTGAACAGGCCTAAACTGCTGCTGCTACAGGCAACGCTGCTACTAATGAGGTGGTCCTATATAGGGGGTACCCCACTGAGGAACCAATCATCGTGGTGTTGTGAACGTGGATCCTCTCGTCATATCCCAACACACTGATGTATGTCTGGCTTGTGTTTGATACTGCTATGCACCCATTGTCATTTGTCCAGTCGGTCTTGCAGGAGTCCTGCCCTAAAACCCACTGTTCAGCTCTTCCTCAGGTACGAGGGCCTTCTAGACTGCATCATGCAACGTCTGAGACATTAGGATCCTCACCTCTTCACGAATGCTAAAGTTAAGGCTGAACACAAACTTGTTGACCTTTAGCTTCTCAATGTTCAAATGTGGAGCATACCTAAGAAGCTCCATGAATCAGGCCTCATACTCGGGCACCATACGACCACCATGTCGTGAGGCATTGAACTCATTGAGCTGGCTCTCAATGAATTCCTTTGAAAAATACCTCTCTTGAAATCGTTCCTCGAACAATTCCCATGACATGTCTTCGACGACCATGTTCAGTTGAGGTAGGAGTGTCTTCCACCATAGAAGAGCGCTCCCCTTCAGTTGAAATACCTCCATGAGGACTTTCATGTTGGAGGTGTAGTCATGAAGTGCGAAGCACATTGCCACATTCTCCAACCATGCCTCGACGGTTGAGCTATCCGTGGCTCCCATGAACTCGAGAAACTTCACCTTCTCGAGTTATCTGTGAATTCTACCACTACCAGCTAGAGCGCGTTGTGAACCCTCATTGGGTATAGGCACCCTGGCCTCATCTCTATCTAGTCGGTTAATCAAGGCCTATAACATCCTCTGAAAGTAACTCATCAATCCAACCACACCCCCCAAAACAATCTGCTCCTGTCCAATGACTTATTCTTCTCCTTGGGGGTTAGACCTCTCGGGTGTGGATGGTACTAGAGGCATCGCACCTCCTCCGCTAGCACCACATCATCTACCTTCATGACGTCCTCTAACCATGATTACCTGCATGGGCACAATTCAATTTTAATTAGAAATAAGTTATTAATCAAGTGTTTAATACAGTGGAAGGCCTAATGATCCCAAGTCACAGGGTTGAACCCTCTCTGATACCACATGTAACGACCCCTTCGTTGCGATAACAAATAACAATGTACAAGGTAATTTTTTTTTTATTGCGTTGGGAAAAATAAAATTATCACAACATAATTAATTAGCAATGCTATCAACACATCAACCAATTTAATGATGACATGAAGTCAAGCATTAACATAATTGATAAGGGCACAAAGTCAATGCATTAACATAATTAGTAACGATACATAATCAACACTTCATCACATTAGATAACAACACATAATCGAAAAGGATCATAAAATAGCGACGCAAGATCAACTCATCACATAAGATAACATAAGGACACTACCTTCCCAACCTATCCTGAAAGGTTAGGACCTCCAAGACACATAAGAAATTCTCAAGCCCAGGATTCATCTTATTGAATTTGACCACTTAAGGTCTCAGGGCTAGCGACTGTTTTGAGGAACAAGGAGGTGTCTAAATCCCACTAACATAATCAAGACAAGAATCATCTAGATCAATCCATCCATATTAATTATCAATTATTCAGATGCAATAAATTCTATTACAAACATACATCAATTTAATGGCATGAGAGAATCTATTTACTCAATCAATCATACATTGACTTTAATTTTATGGAACAAGAGTAATCATCAATTTTATTTTCATGGCACAAGAGTAATCATCAATTTTATATCCATGGCACAAAAGTAAGTTAATTACATTACCAATTAGGAAACTATAAGGAGGCCAACCATGTGTAAGCATTATTCAACTTCAATATCATATAACAATTGGTTGACACAATCACCATCTATAATGTATTCCTACAATAATCCGACTACAATAATGCATGTCAAATGACTGATGCAAATACCATCTATGACACATTCCAACAATAGTCCGACTGCAATAATGCATATCAAATACTTGACGCAATTACCATCATTAGACAAGGTGCGGGAACAAACATCGCGACAATTGTGCGGGTAAAGGACAATAATTGCACTGGTAGTAATTATAACTACAGTACAAATTAAAAGTTTTATAATTATTTTATATTTTGGGTTGATATCTTCAATAGGCCCAAGATTCACTTGTTTGCATTGCATGGGCCCACAAATAGGCATAAAAATGAAGAGAGTTTTTAGATTAATAACAATAAGTGACAACATACTATTTTCTTAACATAAAAGAAGGGAAACCCTTTTAATTAGAAATGCTCCAAAATTTGGAAATGGAAGACAATTTTATTTCTTTTATAGAGCGTCAGTGAGAAATAGCTATATCATACAACCATTAATTTCTAAATTCATGAACAATCATTTACAAAAACTAGTAATGGTGAAGAACAGTCTTAAACATTTTGCAAAGAGCCCAAGAAATTCACTGCTAGGCATTGAACCCAATCGTGATGGTTAAGAAAGTCTTAAAACATTTGGCTAGGAGTCGAGAAAAATTCGCTGACAGTCAATTAAACCAATTCGTGATGGTGAAGACGATTTAAAAACGTTTGGCAAGAGCCCTGGGAGTTTCACTGACAATCATTAACCAATTTGTGACGTGAAGACGATTCAAAAACATTTGGCAAGGAGCCCAGGGAAATTCACTGACAGTCAAATAAACCAATTCATGATGTGAAGACAATTCAAAAACGTTTGGAAAGGAGCCCAAGGAATTTCAATGACCATCAAATAAACCAATTCGTGGTGTAAAGACAATTCAAAAACATTTGGGAAGGAGCCCAAGGAATTTCCCTAACATCCAAATAAACCAATTTGTGATGTGAAGGCAATTCAAAAACGTTTGGCAAGGAGCCCAAGGAATTTCACTGACAGTCAAATAAACCAATTTGTGGTGGTGATGAAAGTTTAAAACTGTTTAGCTAGAGCCCATGGATGATTCGATGACAATATATTAATCCAATTCGTGATGGTGATGACAGTTTAAAAATGTTTGGAAAAGAGCCCAAGGAAAATTCGGTGATAGTCAATAGACCAATTCATGATGGTGATGATAGTTTAAAAACATTTGGAAAGAGCCCAGGGATGATTCACTAACAATCAATAGGCCAATTCGTGATGGTGATGAGAGTTTAAAAATGTTTGACAAAGATCCTAGGGATGATTTGCTGATAGTCAATCGACTAATTCATGATGGTGATGACAGTTTAAAAACGTTTGGCAAAGAGCACGGGGAATATTTGGCTGAAAGTCATTAAAATAAATTCATGAAGGTGATGAATAGAAGTCTAACTGATTTGCAGGAGCCAAGAAATATCGATGAATGTCATTTAAATGAATTGGGAAGGAGATGAGCAGACTTATAAACGATTTGCAAGAGCTAAGGAAATTTTAATACTTGATTCGCCGAGGGACACATCAATTTGATCCAGGATAGCTAGCTCGAACTTAATCCAGAAAATACAAAATTTCGATCCTTAGTTGTGAAGGGTAAATGTAATTACTATCTAGAAATACAAAATTCCAAGCTTAGTTGAGAATGTAAATGGAATTACCATCCAAAAATGCAAATTCCAATGCTTGGTTGATAATGTAAATGACATTACTATCCAAAAAATACAAATTCCAGTTCTTATTACTCAAAACCCATCAAGGAATTACCAAATCAATGTCAGGAATAGAATGGAGGTTTATGACAATATTTCCAAGGGATGTACATGAAATCTAACTCATAAAAATTTCAACTCAAATAAAAGTACCATAACTGAAGGTGATGAAGAGTCGAAGATGTTCTTCAGCGATGGAGATCCTTCCGTCCTTCCTCTTGCTAGCTATGGAGATTTCACCGGTACCTCCTAGCCAATGCTAGGGGTACTCTTCTTCCCCCTTAGCCCCCTGTTGGGTTGAGAAAAAGGTATAAATAGTCTCCTTATTACTCTTGTTTGTGATATATTCTTTGTTGACTTTTCTATTAGTTTGAAGTAATTAGGGAAGAAAATGGCTAAAAATCATTTAGGAAATAATATTGAATGATATTAGATATTTTATGAACTTTGGTTTGAATTGTTTTGATTTTATGCAGAAATGGACAATTTCTATTAACTAAAGATAATTAAGAAGATCAAGAAGATGCACAGGCCATTGAAGATCGAAAAAAATCAGGCACAAAACGGTTCAAAGGAAGATTGACTTTTTATCTTGCAATCTTCATAAATAGTAAAAGAAATCCCGAGGATCTCTCGATCCTCAAGATAACTTATTTACTTATCTCATTGTAATATATAACGAATAGTGAATGATAGAGAGATACCATAATTAGGATCTCTTAATTGTTAACACTTTGTACAACAATCCCATTGTAAATGACTTATCAATTATGGAATTAATGGAAGCTTCAATCGTTTTGATCATTTCTGCGTACTGAGTTTTTCATAGTAGTATCTTCTGAAGACTGTGGGCCCAGTCGACAGGAGCTACTGCGTCATCTGTAATCTTATCAATTATATTATAGTTCCGTGATTCGATATTCCCTTCAATAGTTAAGATAGACTTGTTAATGTGTTGATTCTTTTATGAATTGGTTATGCCGTTCCATTTGCAGAGAGTAGATGTTCCATTTGGATATTATCGATTGATGTTCCATTCCCATTTGCTGTCAATTTATCGCTTGTGAA
>ML788009.1:144897-162027 GCA_009831015.1 Picea engelmannii
TAAAATTATGTTTAGAATATAGAAGAATCTACAACTTTGTGACCTCCCTTATGAAATTAGAGAATCACAGGGATGGAGTAGTGATCAAGGATGCAAATTCTATCTATGTAAACTATGATAAATAATACATGCATTCCTCTTCTATTTTCAAAGCAAGATATAGGTAGTATCTTTTATTTTTTCATAACATTCGTAGGAGAAATATGGTGCAACATGTATCCCTTCTATAGTTGTGGTGCTTGAAATTGCAATGAAGTTGTGTCGATTGGATGTTGAAACATGCAATACATATATTACTACTTTCCACATCAAAAACATCAAGTATAGGGACATGACAAGGTTCCTTGACATTGATGAAGGTGCGTAGATCAATGTTTGAAAGTACTTTGACTTTCATTGTCCATTCATTTAGGTGTCGATTCAAATATTTAATATGAGTAATGATTGGGGGTGTTTCATTTGTTTCTAATAGTCGTTTTCCATAATACATTACATATTTGATGAATGTTGGGTCACCAATAATATTTGATGTCAAAGTCTGCCCTTGCAATTCATCAACTATCAAAACCCTATGAAAATGTAAAAAACAATGTACAATTAGAACTTCAATTATTGATCACATATTGGGTAGTTTGTGTCTAATGTGTGTGAAGTATGTGATTTGGAATGGGATGTGGTAGAGGAAAAATTAAAAGAGTAGTTATACACAATATAAGTAAATTTGAACAATGCAAAGCAAGTAGCTTGAAGACATACTTGCAATTTTGGATAGATCTACAAATGAAGTTKTTTAATGGAACTAAGGGTCTATTTTTCACATGAGATGATGTGAAATAACACTTGAGCATTGAAGCCAATAAGCTTCACAATGTATTGATTCCATAAGATAGGAGTATAGAATAACAATCTTCTAAGGTTGGTTTGAAGTCTAGAATTTTTAGAATGGTGTTACAAAGAATCTTTTATTGAAGTGTCAATATATTTATTGAAGTATGTATGTAACTACTTGAACAATAGTAATTTGTTTTTATAGGATATGAATTCTAGGGATCCAATACAAGGAAAAGACCCTCTAGCGGAGTTTTTTGTGGAAGCCCTTATAAAAATAGCCCAAAAATCTGTTTATAGCAGAGGACACTAGCAGAGGCGAGCGGGTGGAGGTTTTAGAAAATGTTTTTTTATAGTGATTTTATAAATAGAAAACACACCGGTGCGTTTTCTACTACGAAAACACTGATGTTCTAAAAAATGGCGTACTATGCTAGGGTTATTTCAAAAATTTTTTTTGTCGGTGCGCTACTTAAATACTGATGCACCGGTGCACACTGTTGCTCTAAAAAATGACACACCGTGCTAGGGTTATTTAAAAAAAAAAATGTCGGTGCACTACTTAAATACTAACACACTGGTGCACACCATTTCTCTAAAAATATGGCACACCATGGTAGGGTTATTTTAAAAAAAATATACTTAAATACTGATGCACAGGTGCATCTAATAATCGACTGCACCATAACAGGGTTAAATACAAAATATACGTCGGTGCGCTACTTAAATAATCCAGTTCAGTACTTAAATATTGATGCACAGGTGCATCTAATAATCGAGTGCACTGTAACAGGGTTAAATACAAAACAATTACCGGCCGTAAAATTCATTTTTACCTTTTTTAGTGTTGTAGAGCTCTCAAGCACCAATGCAAATTTTTCCTCTCTGAGGCACCTTACTGTTGGTGCTTCCTTGTTTTCCTTCCTTCCATCCGTTCCTCAGTGTGTGGCTTTCAAATTTTTCCAAATGATGGAAAATTTGGTTTTTTGGACTACGTGGAAACCATGCCTCCCCGACGAAGAAATGTCCAGGTAATGTCTTTTTTTATTTATAACTTAAACTTTTAGCGATCAAAATTCAAAATTCAGTTAAATTTCCACTATTATTTTATTTTATTTTTCTGTGCGATGCGTTCAATTCATTCGGCTTGCATCACAGATGGTGCACCCTAAAAATTTACAGGGTGCACCGAAACACCAAGCTTAATTTTTTTCGGCGGTGAGTTTGAAAACTCTAACACACTAGTGCATTGGGTAAACTTTAATGCACTAGTGCATAATTATACCAACGCATCGCCTAAAATAATATAGTTGATTTTTTGTGGTGCATTGAAATAATGTTAGCACACTGGGGCATTACATTAAATGAATTAGATATATTATTTTATGCGGTGCATTGGTAAACTTACACACTAGTGCATTAATGATTATTGAACACACCACCGTAAAAAATTAGAGCCTAAATGCCAAAGTACTGTAATTATCAATTTTTAAAAAAATATTGGTGTGATGCGTTGCCTTTTCTATAACGCACCGGTGCATGTTGAGAAAGGCTACACACAATAGTAACAAATTTAAAAAAAATGGTTTTATGATGCTTTAGGATTTTAAGTTTTTATTATTTTAGGTAGTGCATCGGTTAACCTTAATGCACCAGTGCAGAAAGGTTATATAATGCACTGTATAAAATAATATAACAAATTTTATACGGTGTGTTATGTTACATATGCACACCGTAGACGGTTCTCACAAGTAATGTACACACTGCGGCCGATACTTGACTATTTTTTGGGCGCACGAGTGATGAAATTTACTTATTTTATAAAGAAAGTTATTTTTCCATATTTATAAATAAATTTCTCATTTACTAATTTTTTTTTAATTTTTTATGTATGAGGCTAATGTATTTTATATGTTAATCATGCAGAGATGTCAGTGAAGAGAGAAACAACAACAACAAGAGCAAAGGGTTGACCTTTACATTGTTGTATGGGATTAGGAGGCGAGGGAGAGGGAGAGGAATTTGTACCCTCATCCTATTACTACAATGACCAGAGTCCTCTTGAGGAATGTAGGCCTCCTTAAGTAATATGAGGAGGATACATCCCTAAAGGGCCACTCTGGGTTTTTGTTGTAGTTGGTCCGTTGATGGGATGTCCATTGACAGACTTTCCGTGTCGGTCCTAATCAGTGGTACCAACCCAATGAGAAAAATATATATTTTATCATTGAGCTATCTAGGAGAGGGGAGGATTTTCCCCAGTTCCCTAATATCCCAATCGATGTTGTAGCAGAGACTGAACTCATTTACTCTTAGAGATATATTGGGGTTGATGTACTTTCTCCAACTGATTTTCAAGTGTCTTGTAGACAACTACATATCGCTTCTTTCAAGGCATAGGAGGTTAGGTGCCTCTCACTGTTAGTGATGACCATTGCACACTTTACCAGTGATGGGAAGCACATTATTCACACTATTTTGTATTATGTGTATTACTTGGTACAAAGGCCACGATGTATTAGATGGTATGCCATTTTTTTTTGACAATTTTGTATATCTCTAGATAGATGTCATGATATGATACATGGGAGGGTGAACTTCCCTTTTGCTTCAGAGTTGTTTTGTTTATTTTTTGAGAGGTGTCCGTAGATGAGGCCTACTTTTGTCAGGTAACCTTCTAGGCTGATGACTCAGGTCTGGATGCACATGTGGGGTGAGATGATGCCCAAGAGGGGCCATCTAGAGTTTCTGGGTAGGATTTCCACTGATGCATTGGGGCTATTAGCCAGTGAGGTCAATCACATGTTCATGATGGTGCCGTGTCCTTACACGAGGTTGGATTGGCGAGGATGTCCGAACATCCTCTTCACACCAGATGCTAGAGGTAATATTAGTGTTTTGTTTAAATTAATCTAGTTTCATTTTATTGTCTTACTTAATTAGAATAAAATTAATTGTAATACCTTCTTTAACTTGTCTTATTAAATTGTTTAATGCAATTGTCTAATTATTTTTGTTTACTATCTATTTTGTAGATATTGGCACATTCATTAGGGATGTGCCTCCTCCCCCACTAGATGCATATGAGGAGATTCCTGAGGCCACAACAGGTTAGTGTCCTCAAGTGCAGATAACCGACATGCACCATAGGCTAGATACTAGATTCAGGTTGGATTTGGGTGACCAACTATATTCTCTTTTGGTTGAGGTGGGAGTCTACCCTATGCTGATGCGAGACATTAGGGAAGATCCTATTCACTTGGAGCTTTGGAGGGAGTTTCCGCATGATATGATGCCTCTTATGCATCATATCAATGCAGCTACCAGGATACTAGTAACGAGGAGGGATGCCGATGATACACTCTCTTCCTCTAGTACCCCATCGAATGATGAGGGTGGTCATAATCCTTCTCCATGTCCACCTCCTTCTCCTCCTCCTCCACCTCACCTACATGATCAGGCAACACCTATTCTTCCACCGCTTGTTTCTCATCAGAGAGTCCACCTTCCAATTCCTTCTAACCATCCATCATCTTCTACTATAGACCAAGCCTCCACTATTATTGTAGATATGATTATCACATCGGCTGGACCAACTATGTTGTAGAAATATGGTGCATTTTTTCTATTCAGGTTGATGTAGTTAATTTATATGTTGATGTGTATATTTTTAGGTCATGTTAGATATGTTTCTTAAATGTGCTTGATATATGTGTATGTTATAACAATGTTCATTAGATGTGCATTTTTCCTGTTGATCATGATGATGTACTTAATTAATTTATATGTTGATGTTGATGTGTACATTGTTAGGTCATGTTATATGTGTATGTTAAATGATGCTTGTTAGATATGTGTGATGATGATGTTAGACAATGCTTGTGTTTTGTTAGATGTGATCACAATGATGATGCCCTGTTAGATTATTAGATTTGTGTGCTAGTTAATTAATGATGGTTATATGTGCTAGAGGTATATATAATTAGATGATGTTATCGAATTTAAATGCGTATTTTAGATGATGCTTATGTTTGTTAGATGGTTATCATGTTTGTTAGATTATATATTGTTGAACTTATATCAAAATTTTATATATGAAACATAAAGATTTAATTTAAATAAAAAATGAAAAGATGTTTTTATAAATTACAAAGTTCAATATGGTTGAAACTATAATTGTAATGTTGCGCCTCTTCCGTCACCTTAGTGAGAAAAATAAAGGTGCTTGCAAGCTTAGTTGGGTCTGCTGAGCAGGACAACTACAAGGAAAAGAGTTAGGGAAAGAAATAAAAGACTACAATTAAGAATCAAACTAAGAAATGCAATAACAACTAAATTCATGAGCATAGGGACATAGAAACAAAAAGAACCATAAGACCCATGTCACCAATGTTGAGGCTGATCTATTAGTGAAACAATACACCAAGAAGAAAGGGGACTATGAGTCCCTTCTTCCTCCAAGGGAGGGCTCTTGGAACCCCACTAGATAGCTCTTCTTACAAGAAAGAAAAATGGAAAATGATGAAATAACTCTTTACAAATCCACTTAATTGGTGAGATGGATTTCCCAATGCAATGGTGAAAATATGCTCTTGACAAGGATGGAGTCCTCAGGAGAATAGAGGCGGCATAACATTATTTTGAATTCCTTGAAAAATGAGGTGCATCCATGGCCTTTTTATAGCATTCCTTTGAGCTATTGTTTAGCTGCTTTGTAGTGTGAAAAGAGGCTAGTTAGGGCATTTCTAGGTCTTTGACCAGCCATCTAGTCGAATCTAGTCTAGATTTGAGGGTCAAATCGACTTGGGAGCTGAACCATAAGTGGGTGGGAGGCCAACCACTCTCATAAATGCACCGTTTAGCAGGTGCATAGCCTTTTTCGATAACAGTCACACATTGTGCGCATGTGCACGGTTTTTGCATTCCTGTTCTGCGCATGTGCGCGTGCGCCCAATGTCTGCATAACACTCTTCAATTTTTCACTACTTTGAATAGTTTATGACCATTTTATGAATGATTTGGTGTTAATTCAAGTCCATGGATGACTTCATCGCTGTTTGACGATGCTGAGTTCTTGTAACCATGTGCAGACGAAATTTCAGTGATAACAAATGCCCCTTGATGGATGAGGTTAGGAGCATATGTATAGCCGAAATCCATCAATGTTTCTTCTACTGAGAATGTTGTTGTAAGAGAGAGCAATAGTGGGATCATCCAGAGCAATCTGTTGGAGGGAAAAAGGAACCGGTAGGACCCGACCTTCCGTGAGGTGTGGAAAATAGAAAACTGTGTACAAATGAGGTGGGCATGCCCCATGCTCGTGTCATGTAACTCCAAAAAAAGATGACTGAAGTGTTGGTGTAGACAACTGCAGCGCCTTTGGGGGTAGTCATGATAAAGGAAGAGGACAATTCTCCAGATGAACATACTCTGAATAGTAGGCAGTGATCGTGGTAATAAGTATTACTGATTATGTGGGCATTGATAGCCCAGCCAGGTTCAGAGGTCTTTGGCAAATGAAAGAACTAACTGCAATAGTTGCAAAGTAAGACCCACTGTAACATGAGAAAGTGTTGACGTTGAATGTTATTGGGGTCAACGACATCAGCGAGAAATTGTGTTTCACCCTGTGCCATCCGAGATTTCTCATTGAGTGGATAATGAGAATCAAGATACTATCGCCCTTCTGGAAAACTGTGCTGATGTCGACAAAAAGGTGGACGCGACTCCCAGAATCAAATGGCTTCGTGAAATCTACTAGGTGAGGTGAGGAAGTGGAGGAGGTACATGGATGAAGTCAAGATGTGGGAAGACTCAAGACTGCCCTTGGTTGGAGTATGTGTGAGATAAAAAGTGGCTGCAACCGTTCAATGAGGTCGAGTGTCAGGGGGACGACAAGACCGAGGATAAGTTGTGCCAGAGGTGGGACAAGGTGAACAAATTCAAAGGGCAGAGGTAAGTGGCCTGTGGGGTACTCTGAAGATATGGACGATGCCGGTAAGTGTGGATGATAAGTAGTGCTCCAACCAAAGGTGACATGGGTTGCGGTTGGCCAAAAAAGGGAAGTAGGTCGCCCAAAGGTGACGACAAAAAGGTAATGTAACGACTGAAAATAAAGGAGTTTGTACAATAAATAACGAATAATTGGGGGGAAGTGTAAAAATACAGAAACGGGTGCCCCAGGGTGATATGGTGGGCCCGGGTAGGGCATAATTTGCTTGGAGAACTGATGAAGGGTGGGGGCCCCATGGGTGGGTTTCTGTATGATGTAGGTGAAATGAAGGGAGATTTGCAGATGGGTAGATGGATTGTGGATGAAATGGGGGGTTCATACTACTACGGATGTGCAGCCCGACCATAGAACTGTGGAGAGATAATCTGGGAGTCCATTGGCAAAGCTATCAAAATGAGGAGAAGGAGTATGCGGTTGATTTGCAACATGATGTAAGACTCGGGACTCCCATCCCTAAAGGGTTTTGAAAAACAACATGAGTGTCAGAAGTGCCAAAAGGTGCTATGAATGGGACAACTCATGTGGGTAAGAATGCTACTGGGTGACAGTACCGAAGATGCAAATGGAGGTGTGGGTACTGCAGAGCCGGGAATGGGGATCCTAGAGGCAAATGTCAGAGGGTCTGACTGGAAATGTAAGTGTGATACAGAGGGAAAGACTACATGCCAGTGCTGATTATATATCTGAAGGGGTTGTGCTGATGTATGATGATAAAGTACCTGCACACATGAAAACCAAATACCCGACGTGAACAATATCTGAAGAGAATCAAAGACATGAGCATGTATTTGATAAGCGTGAATATGTGCATGCGTACCTGATCAGGGTATGAAAAATGGCGCCCCAGGGGCTCAGGATGAAAAGAGGCCCAGGGACTGTTGTGATGTAGATGACGGGATGCTGATCCTGTGGTTGAAGATGGATTGAGAAATGGACACCGTGGGCTCCAGGAATGGTGAGTGGAAGTTTGGAAAAAAGGCCTATATATAGCTGTAGGGCCCACATTGCCACCTCATTTGTACTTGCTGCTATAGTGATTGGACAAGAAGCATTCAGAGCAGATTGTGAGATTCGGGGAGGATGAGGCATCCGATTGAGGACCCGCGAGCATTAGGTTAGTGGTCTGATCATCCTGCATAGAATTAGGATTTCATTTTTTGGGTAGGGGCTGTACGGAGGGCCGTATAGAGGTGTTTAGGGGGTATGGGCCCCACATGCACGGGTGATCCGGTAATATGTGCGCACACGTGCACGCCTGTCCACCGGATAGACGTGCATGGGAGTGCGGTTAAGGGAACTAAGGGTGCGCATGATGGGCACGCCTGTCGGTTGAATAGGCGCGCACAATTGTGCGCCTGTAGAGTGAACAGACGCGCCTGTGTAGTGAACAGGTGCACACTCATGCGTGCATTTGTAGTGAACATGTGTGCATATGTGCGCGCCTGTGTAGTGAACAGGTGCACATATGTGCACGCCTGTGGGGTGTACAAGCGCGCATGTGTGCACGCCTCTAGGTGAAAAAACTGCGTCGTGGAGGCAAGGTTGACGGGTATAAAACGTGTCTTTTTGATGTTTTTGATTGTCCATGTGGGTGACTTAGGACGGTTTTGGGTTGTGCAGGTGAGTTGTGTGCACGGTGTCGGTTGGTTGGAGAGAGCGGGATTGGTCCCAGCTGCGAGACATCGTGGTTATTGAGGAGCCAGGCGTACATGCGACTATGGCAGCCTATGGGATACTGAAGTTCTTTGAGTGCCCCTTGATACGGGCACAGGAGTATCTCCTACAGTTTCTTATCTGGATGTGGAGTCCAAACCTGCACTGCTTCATAGTGCGGGGAGAGCAGATTCCCTTCACTGCGGTGGAGGACATGTATTTTCTGACTGGGCTCCCATTTTGGGGAACGCCCTTACCAGCGGAGCCGGTGCTTCCTAGGGATACACCGCTCACGACGGTGGGCCAGAGATATTGTTCGGGGCTGAACTATATGTCCGGCACAATGGTGAGCATTGGGGCGATGGATACCCTAGCACATTTCTACATAGAAGCGATGATTGTGAGAGTGTATGGTTCACTGGCGATGCAGCGGATCAGCGGTGGCCAGCTGATGGTGATGGAGAGAGTGTTGGCCGGTGAGCATTTCTCTTGGGGGCTTACGCTACACTCAAGGATGGTGGGGCAATTGGACCACTGTCGGTCCATGGATACGGGGGAGTTTGCCTTCCGGTCCATCCTGGTGGCCTGGTTTCTGGAGAGGGTGCTGATGTTGCGCCCTAGGATTCTATTGGGTGCGCCTGGGGTGCGAGAGCCACAGCTGAGGTAGTGGACGACTGTGTTGCTTCGCCATGGTGGTGGAAAAGGTGGCCACTTCTTCAATGTAGAGGCAGCACAGGTATGGCGATAGATGCCGCAAGTGATATTACGGTACCCCTATGCCGGGGTTAACTTCCGGGATGATCTGGACATGGTGCTACCTCCAGGGGAGGTTTTTGACCGCCAAGGTATGTGGATGATGTTGATGTGTATGTTTTTGTATTTTTTTGAGATAGCATTCCATATGTATATGATATAGATGCTGATACTATCTATTGTTTGTTTGCATGTGCAGATGTGGCACCTCGCGGGCGCGAGGTGGAGTTGTAGAGAGCGCCGGCTCGTTAGGAGTCGGAGAGACTGCCGCGAGGAGAGAGACGTCGACGTGAGGACACCACGGTGCGAACATCTAATCCAGAGAGGGCAGCGAGGACATATGTCACTTGAATGGAGCATTTCATGTGAGGGGGTGTAGAGAGCCCAAGCAGCCGAAGCGAGATTTTGTGTCCAACGGCTGGCACCGTCATCATAATCGATGTGGTAGGCTAGTGGAGGAAGCATATGTCAATAGGACAAAGGATAGTTTAGATGTGAGGGAGGAAAAAAAGATTAAAAACACTATAAAAGAAATAACCTAAAGTAGAATGACTATGTTTAAGCGTAAAATTTCTTGAGCTACAACCCGTTGACGGGTTCTTTGAGAGAGAGGCCTTCGAGGGAGGCTAGGATGTATGCGCCTTTGGTGAGGAAATGTTGGATAATGTATGGGCCATGCCAGAGTGACTCAAATTTTCCATGGCCAATGGTATCATGAGCGATATCGTAAGCTAGGACGAGGTCGCCTTCATGAAATGAGCGAAGGTTGACATGGCGATCAAAGGTAGCCTTGGATCATTTTTTAGCTGCCTCGTTGTTTTGTAAGGAAGATCGACGATGTTCATCCAGAGACTCCAAGTTCAGCAAGTGCTGCTCCATTGGAGCAGTGTCGGGTAATAGCTCAATTGTGGTGTGTAAGGTGGGAATTTCACACTCGATGGGAAGAGTGGCCTCAACCCCATGGACTAAATGAAATGGTGTGAAACTAGTAGCTATTTTCACAGCCGTTCAGTAAGCCCATAGTGCAGAAAATAACATATGATGCCAATTAGTTTTATGTTTATTAACCGTGTGCTGTAACATGGTCTTGAGGACTTTGTTAACTACTTCGACCTGTCTGTTAGACTGAGGGTAATATGGTGAGGAAAACTCGTGAGAGAATCCTAACCGAGATGAGAGTTCGACGAAGATCTCATTCTCGAAGTGTTTCCCATGATTGGAAATGAGTTGGAGGGGTACTCCAAAGCGGGATATGACATGGTTAAAGAAAAAATGCGCTACAGTGTCAATGGTGTTGTTGAAGGTGGGCATAACTTCTTCCCATTTGGTGAAGTAATCAACGATGACAATGATGTATTTGTGACCATTGCTGGAGGGGGGATTACAAGTCATGAAGTTGATGCCCCATTTACAAAAAGGCCTGGCAGTAATGACAGGGTGACGAAGAGCGGGGGGAGCTCGGGCTTTATTGGCGTAGAGATGACATTGCTCACATCGTTTCACAACATGAATGCAATGATGAAACAAGGTAGGCCAAAAGTAACCAGCTCAGTTAATCTTTTGAGCAGTGGAGATGCCCGAAAGATGGCCCCCACAGGCGCCGCTGTGGCAGTCATTTAAGACTCTATCGGCCTCGTCAATAGTCAGGCATTGATGAAGAATGGTGTCGATGCCTCGCCGGTATAGGATGTCTCCGATGAGGAGGTAGTGGGGGGCCTGATGGCGAATACGATGACGACCATATCGTGAAAGGTGGTTACTGAAATTTTGAGTGTGGAGATAGACGAGGAGGTCACCGTACCAAGGATCATCTGAAGTGATGTAAAAGAGATGTTCATCTGGAAAGTCGGTGTTGACGGGGGCACTGGTGGTGTCAGAGGGGAGGTCCGTGACAAGTTCAGCGAGAACGAGGGCCTTCTTATTCTTAGGTGTTGAGAACTTGAGGTCGTACTCCTGAAGGATAATGATCCATCGAGCAAATTTTCTGTTAAATTGCCGACGACTGAGCAAGTACTGCATAGGGTTGGAATCTGCGACGACCTTTGTTGTGTGAAGCAGAATGTAGTGGCGCAATTTATGGACTGCGAGGATGACTGCAAGAGAAATTTTCTCTTCATGTTTATACTTCAAGGGTGGCCCTGAGAGGTTTTTACTAATGTAATAAATGACATTCTCATGATTGTCATCACCTAGCTGGACAAGAACTCCTCCTACTGATAAAACTGATGCTGATACGTAGAGGATATAGTCACGATTGTAGTCAGGTGCACTAATTAAAGGTGCGTTCGAGAGTGCAGTTTTAAGATCGTCAAAGGACTGTTGGGCATGGTCATCCCAGTGAAATGGGATGTCGTGACTTAGTAAGCGAAGGAAACCGTGTGCACATATGGCATAGTTCGGGACAAAGCATCTAAGAACGTCAGCTTTGCCTTGTAGGCTCTGAAGTTGGCGTAAATTCCGGGGAGGTGGAATTTTGGTGATAGCTTGGACTTTGAGGGGGTCTATGGTAATACCTCTTTGGGAAACAATAAAGCCAAGGAGGCACCCTGCGGTGACATAGAACACGCACTTGAGAGGATTCAAGTGAATGTTGTACTGATGACACCGTTGAAAGATGATTCGTAAATCATCAAGATGTTGGGTGCGTTTCTTGGATCGAGCTATGAGGTCGTCCAAGTAGGCGAGGATGATATGAGCCAGGTCATGAAAGATGTATGTCATAGCCCACTGGAAAGTTGTGCTAGCATTATTTAAGCCGAAAGGCATGACACGATATGCAAAAGTACCCCACGGGGTAGTGAATGCGGTTTTAGACTGATCGACTGGGTGGATTTGAATTTGATTATAACCAGAGAATCCGTCCATAAAGGAGAGAGCCTCATGGCCAGCACAGTCGTCGATAATTTGATCTATGAAAGGCATTGGAAATTTGTCTTTGGGACATGCGTGATATAGATCGCGAAAGTCGGTGCAAACGCGGATAGTGCCCTGTTTTTTGTTAATGGGTACAAGGTTGGAAACCCATGAGGTATAGGCCGCGGCTTTGGATGGGTGTAGCGGTCATTGTTTTTGGTGAATTGGTGTAATGTTGGGCCAGGTGTCGATGCGATGTTCGACAATAGAGGGATCGAGGCCAGGCATTTCCATGTAGGACCAGGCAAAAATATCTCGATATTCTTGGAAGAGGGATTTATATGCGGTGATTTCCTGAGGAGTGCAAGCAGCTCCAACGGTGATTTCTTTGACGATGCCATTTTTGATGGAAATGTTGACTTTAATGGTTGGGGAAATGTTGGCCATGTTGCCTTTTTCAAAAGATTCCAGGGAAGGAATGGGGTTTTTGAACCAGTCGATAGGTCCTGATGGGATAAAATCCTTGGTTTCGACCACGTAAATGGGGTGTTGGTCAGGAGGCATGGAGGCTTCCTATGGAGAGAAGAGTGCACGATGGTGTAGCGCATCCCAGGGGAGGTTTGGGTGGTTTAATTCTTTGAGTATTTATTCGTCGCATTGGAAGTGACGGGAATACAAGGGGTCATGAGGGGTGACATCGGTGATGGTGTTTGTGTGGTTGCTCCCTGGTGAAGAAGCAGGGGGAACAATGTTAGGAGATGGTGAGGGTTCACTCGACATAAACCATATATTGAATTACTGAGGGGTACTCGTGGTGGTTGGGTGTAAAATACCCGTAGGGGAATGAACAGGAGTGTTGGGGGGATTGGGGGGTAAATCCTCAGATAAGCCATTTAAGAACCAGGGAGGCATTGGAAGGGCCTTGGGTTCGGGAGAAATGACTTGAAGATCCTCTAGTGACGAAGTAATGTCAATTATTGACTCTGCGGGTTGGTGAAGAAGGGTCAGTTGATGTTGCCTGTATTCAAGGATCATAGGACACTGGTATGTAAAATGAGCTAATGAGTCGCAGAGAGAGCAAGGGTGTCTCATACGTTCATTGACTGAAGTGGTGACATAACGGATGTCAATGATATTTGTTGAGGAGGATGTAGCAGGACTGGGGTTGCTCTAGAAGTTCTGGCGTACTGTGGCTAACGTTTGTTGAAAGCGTGGCAGTGCTGGGAAATGGTGGGTATAATGGCCATATTCTAAACATATAGCACAAGTGTATTTGGTCTGCAACCCTTTACTACTGGAAGGGGGGGTGGTAGTGGCAGGAATGGCTGTAGTTGCGAGTGTTGGGGGAGTTTGATTGAGTGGAATCAAATTCTGTAACTCTGGTAGAGATGGGCAGTTGTTGGTTGGGTGTCCCTCTTTCTCACAGGGATGTGTGGAGGAAGTGGAGTTGTGGGCTCCTTCTTCTTTCTTCTGCCCCCAGTCGTGGCAGGGGGGTTAGTGAGTGGGGGTGTGGTTGGAGTAAGAATGGGAATCGTCATGGGGATTCCTTCTTTTTTTGGGGAAAGGGATGGTCGAGGGACCATCTCTGGTGGGTGTAAATACCAAACTGGGATTGCTAACACCATATTAGGTAGTGTGAGAATTGCGGCTACCTAAAAATCTTCGATACCTGGTGGAGGGTAAAAGAAGGGAATTTGAGTGATGGCTTGGGGAACTGTCTCCCAAACTGGGATATGTCCTTGGGGATAGGTGGAATCATGGACTGGTGGGGTCGACGAGTGTGTAGGAGGTTCTTGAGGGGGGGGTTTTGCGATGAGTGGGACTTCAGATATGATAGAAGCCTCTGTAGGAGGAAGGGTATCCTCTGTGTGAGTTCCATTAGATGATATGACACATACTTGATTGGAAGGAAGAAGGAGTCGTGGTGCTCCATGGTACGTTCCTAACAATGATGGATCTTTAAAAATCCTAGGACCCATCTCGATGAGTGGATATGCATCGTGGCTTGTGTGGATGAGAGGAAGAATGTTATTGATGTTGGTAGATGGATTAGGCTCATAATGTGAGACTTGGTCAATAGTAACTATCTTCCCATTGTGGGGGAACATCATTGTCCAAAAGACGGAAGATGCCACTGCCTTCATAGCGTACATGTAGCTATGACCGAACAAGATATTATAATCGAGTGGGGCATCGATAACTTCAATGTCGATGAGAATAGTCTTGCCCCCTAGTTCGATGGGGACATTTTGGAAGAGCCCTTCAGGAGACGATGGTCGCCCGTCATAAGCTCGTAAAGTTATGGCAGAGGGTATAAGTTCGGGGGAACCAAGCTTCTGCCATACCATTTTGGCCATAATGCATGTAGATGCACCTTCATCAATGATACACCGATGAATTGTGATGTTCCTTATTTTTACTGGTATTTGAAAAGAGATGAAGGTGGGAAGGCGATGTTCTCCACTGTCAAGATCAAAGTTAATGAGTCGGGTATCTGTGGGGTCGACTACCCCCAAGGAGGAAAGTAAGGATTTCCACTAAGTAGGACAAGTCTAGAGGACCTCCAATATTGACATGGCAACCGAGGATTGTGCTAAATCGTCTACCAAACTATAGTTATGGGCTGCCCTAGCCTGTGGGTTATGGACATTCCTGCGCAATCGGATGTGAGGGATGCAAAGAGGTGGCTCGGCGGTAGGGCGAGGAATCACCAATGGGGGTCTCTTCGGGTTAGGGTTTGTCTCTAGAGGGATGGGAGGAGATTCAGCGGGTCTATGATACTGATGATTACGTGTTTGCAGAAGGATATCTTCCTCACTAGTGAGGAGAATTGTGCGATCTGCTAGATTGTTGGGGTTGAGGTATTGTCCCACCTGAGGTGGGGGATGCTGTGTGTCCTGTTGGGTGTTTATCACACCTTGATGTGGAATAGTATTTTGAAGCACGATGGGAGGGGGTTGTTGCACGTATTGTTGTGGTGCCTGCTAAGGGGCAGGCGGTGTTGGAGAATGGGGAAGACTACCAGAGTCTTTCAACTATTTGAAATCAGCAATTTGGGGGCAATGATGAGTGTAATGGCTGAACTCACCACAAAGAGCACAAGGGAAGTTGGTTTTAACATTATTGTTATTTCTCCCTTGGCGTTTATTATTATTTCCCCCTTGGAGGTTTTGGTTCCCTTGGTTCTGGTTGCCCCTAGTGGATTGGTGCTGTGGGGGTTGATTCTCGCCTTGATCTGGGTTGTTGTTATTCCTATTTTGTCCTTTCTTCTTGGAATTGTTCGATGGATGGGTTGGATTGGTCATATTCAGCTGTTCGAAATTTGGTATTGCTGAATGGCAGAGGGTTGAACAAAATTCACCCCCACATGAGGATGTGGGGGAGCTATAGGTTGCGGGGGACCAGGAAATGGGAAGTATGGATTCTGTGGTGGTAATGATCCATAAGGTATGTAGGAAGGCGTAGTGCTTTATCTAGTACGATAAGCTGAGGTAGAGGGGGTACCAGAGTTTGTTTGAATAGGTGGATGTATGGGGGGTGCCGACGGTGGTCCATTGATGGGTGGAGGTATAACAACAAGGTATGGTTGTTGATAAGGGGGTGGGGGGTAATAATAAGTGCCCCCATATGCCGATGGGTATTGAGGTGTTCCATACATTGGTGGTGGTTGGGGTTGTGGACTATGGTGAGTGGTGGTACCAATCAGTCCATCTGCTGAGTGAGACATACCAGGGTTTTCTTGGCCAAATGGCACAGGTTTTGGAAGATCAGGAAGTACAGTGTATAAGTACCCTAACTGTGAATAGATGAGGTCATACTGTTGGGCCTTACTGATGGCTTCTTCTTCATATTGAGGGAAGGTGGAAGCTACATCCTTACCGAGGAGAGAGACAAGTGATCTAAGAAACCAGTCGAGACACTGTTGCTTGGTGGTTTCTGCTTTGCACAAATTACGTCGCCTACGCCACTCGTGAATGTGGTCAGCAATATGTGTGGCTGAGGTTTATTTGAAATTAGAAAGTAGTTGTATACCATTATCGTGGTGGATTGGTAATTGGAAGAAGGTCAAGAATGCTTTGGCCAAGGACTCAAAAGTTGCGTGGGACCCTGATTTTTCTTCAACATACCATTTGGCCGATGGGCCAGTGAGTGTGCATTGAAATAATCGCAGCCTAATGGAATCATCCATAATGCTATTGGAGGAGCACCATAGGTGAAAGGTCATGACATGGTTGGCAGGGTCATCGCCTGCCTTTCCTTCAAACTTTGGTATGTCCGAAGCTAATTTGGTGGGCATTGCAGGCCATGTGGGATCATGCAATATAGGATCATTGGTGAGTTTGTTGAGATCCGGTATGTTGAGAGAGGCCAAATATGGCATCTACAGTGGGGGGGGAGGATTAGCTCCGACCATGGTGTGGGTGTGTTGTGAACCTGACCCTTGAGGGGGGCTAGGTGGGTTGGTGCTTCCTCCTTTAGAGGAAGTTGGTCCCCTACTTCCGTGTAAAGGAGAGAAGGTGAACAAATGACCTTGGGAAGTAGACCCAAGTAATGTAGAACCAAGAAAAGCTGATCCTAAAATAGTATCACTCACAGGAGTGTGTGAAGGAGGTGTCGATGAGTGGGCAAGACTAGACACTCCCCCTAAGATAGGAGGGAGGTTTAGCAAGCGTCGTGAATGACAGGGTTTTTGTGGCTCCCCTATGATGTTCGACTAGCTGCGTGAATGTGTGCAAAGAGTGGTGAGAGTAATATAGAAACAAGAGCCTTTGCATTGAATGTTTACACAATATATATATCCAAATCAAACTGTAATCAGATGTGCATCATACATAAAATGTTTTGAAAAAGAAGCATATATGTTGGCAAGTGGGTTTTGTCCGTGTGGGGAATCAAAAGAAAGAAAATGCTCGTGTCCTAGAAGACGTAACGTCCTTCCTCTCAAATAGCACTGGACCTTCCAATAGTACTCAACAGTGGGGTTTGAAGTCACTGGAAGAGAAACTAGTGAAGGATGAAATAATTGGTTA
>ML788009.1:164343-174435 GCA_009831015.1 Picea engelmannii
CAAAGAAAAATGGAAAATGATGAAAGAACTCTTTACAAATCCACTCAATGGGTGAGATGGATTTCCCAATGCAATGGTGCAAATATGCTCTTGACAAGGATGGAGTCCTCAAGAGAATAGAGGCAGCATAACATTACTTTGAACTCCTTGAAAAATGAGGTGCATCCATGGCCTTTTTATAGAATTCCTTTGAGCTATTGTTTAACTGCTTTGTAGTGTGAAAAGAGGCTAATTAGGGCATTTCTAGGTCTTTGACCATCCATCCAGTCGAATCCAGTCCAGGTTTGAGGGTCAAATTGGCTTGGGAGCTGAACCATAAGTGGGTGGGAGGCCGACCACTCTCATAAATGTGTCGTTTAGCAGGTGCACGACTTTTTGCGATAAAAATCGTGCATCATTCACATGTGCGCTATTTCTGCATTCCTGTTCCGCACATGTGCGCGCGTGCCCAATGTCTGCATAGCGCTCTTCAATTTTTCACTACTTTGTATAGTTTTTGACCCTTTTATGAATGCTTTGGTGTTAATTCAGGTCCATGGATGACTTCATCACTGTTTGACGATACTGAGTTCTTGTAACCATGTGCGGATGAAATTTCAGTGATAAGAGTAAAGTTAACATAAACATTTTTCTATTGCATAGATAGTTCATACATATTCATTCTAACTAAATTATTTTTCAAAAAACAAATTACATATGAATAAATGGTATTTTCCATTGTACTATTTACTCTTTTTGAATAAACTCTTCTACACTAAAAATTGTTATTATAAAAAGTTATGATCTCCAATGATAAGCATTCTATTGGCCCTACAATTTGATGGATGCAAACATTCCTATTGTTATTTTTGTCATTATTTTGTAAGTTGATTGCTATCAAAATTTTAAATTACTTCATTAATTGTGGTTTCAGTCAACATTGAGGGCATAATTTAAATAATTCCAAAAGCAATGATAAAAGTATGTAAACTAATAAACACTTTAGTTAAAAACCAAATTATCATAAAAACTAAATTCAAATAACATCATACAGTACTTGGATCATTATGAAAAACATCACACTTCATTATAATTATATATTTAGTAATTAAACAATCCATTAATATACTAATACAAATAAAATAATAAATTGAATAATAAATTTAATTCGATTTATTTAAAATTATAAGGATGTCATTTATTAGAAAATTATAAACTATTTTATGAAATACTAATATATTAAATTAATGAAAAAAATAGACTTCATATTTGTGTTGATGACTCAAATTTCAAGTCTCACAAACTTAGAATTAAATAATTTACATATATTACATCTAATTATATTTCAAAATCTTCACATTAATGTCATTGCAATCTTAATTACTAATTTTTAAACTGGTATCACATTAATATGTTCTTTAAAAACATGTTAGAAATTTAATTTTTAAATTATAGACCACATCTCTATATAATCTTATTTTTAAATCTACAAAATACATGAACATAAACTCAGTTTCTGAATTATCATGTTAACATATCATAAAAAAGGTTGTACTATTAAAAACACATATCAATCATATTATTACTTCTAATATGAACATAGATTATTAGGATAAATAAGAAACTATCTAAATTAAAATATTACCATTCAATATTTAAACATGCTGCCAACTATAAAATTATATATATATATATATATATATATATATAATTAAAAAAATTAATTAAATAACTCATGTATGGTTTTAAATATTCATAACTCAAATGCTTAAGCAAGGACTTACAATGCAAATCTTAAAATTTCCCTAAGAGATATCCAGATCATAGTCATATCACTAACAAAAGTTCTTTATACAAGTGCTTGAGTGTGTCCAAGGGTAAGAGGATTGTTAATAAATGGATAAATTCCGCCTTCTATACACATCAAAATTTTAACACCATTGTGACAACGAAACAATGTTTTGAAAAACTCTTTTTTAGGTCTCAACACTTCAATAGCATGTTGGTAAAGGGTCAAACTTCTAACATCTTGAGGCCTTTTAATCCATGCAACATAGATAATTCTTTGCAACAAAAGAGCCTTTGCATCCTTGGGATTATAGGCATGTGCCTCAATATCTTATGAAGAGGACCATGTGATTTAACCTTTTTATTTGATTTATGGTACCTTTCATGCTCACATTTTAGACATATCTCTTTGTCTACATATTCTCCTCTATATAGAATACAATCATTCAGACATGCATGATATGATATGTACTCAACACCAAACATTTTCAACATCTTCTTTGCCTCTTCGCTACTACTGGGAAAGACATTATCACTCGAAAGAACCTTAAGATCTTTGAATAACCTATAGTTAGTGGGAAATAGAAATGTACAATGTCATTTAACGTTCATAAAATCGACAATTTTTAATGTTGATTGTGTGACAAGATTTCTCAAAATATAAGGTACTTGTTGGTCAGTTAGCTCAATATTGCTAAGAAACATGGGTTTGACATGCCAAAATTTACTTTCAAGTTGTATAGTAACATTATTGTCCCTAGCTAGGTAGATTTTTATTGGCTAGGTCCAAAGAGAGGGGTGGTGGAAGTAGATTTCAGACTTTCGAAAAAGGTATCAGTGATATGAGCATCATCCCCTAGCTCATCGTTCTTCAAGGAATCTAACAACATTGTCTCCATGGCAGTCGTATCCCGTAAATAATCATCCATACCAACCTCTATTTGATTGACTCCATTGCCTACTTGTGAAGAACTACTATTGTTGTAGTCATTCCTAATTGGTGAATCTGGACGTAGTGGGAATTGAATAGGTGGATGATTCAACCATTCTCGGTATGCTTCCTCTCCGAGTTGTGCTCTTATTGCAACTATCTCTCGATTTGACATTGTAGTGGGGTGCAGTGAAATATGATAGTAAGTTGCTCATCATCATAATCCTAATTTTAAAAATATTGAACATTAGTACATCGATGATATTAGTAAGTACAATGCAATTGGTTTGTTCAAATTACATTATACCAAAAAATTATTACCATTGTTGACCCAAAAGTGTGGCTAGAAGATGACATGTTACAATTGATAGGGTAAAGTGACTGTCCATTTTCGTCTATCAAGTGCTTGCGGGATTTTTCTCCTGATAAGAGCTTCTAACATTGGTAAACTTACACACTAGTGTGTTAATGATTATCGAACACACCACTGTAAAAAATTAGAGCCTAAATGCCAAAGTACTGTAATTATCAATTTTAAAAACAATATTGGTGTGGTGCGTTGCCTTTCCTATAACGCATCGGTGCATGTCAGGAAAGGCTACGCACCGCAGTAACAAATTAAAAAAAAATGGTTTTATAATGCTTTAGGATTTTAAGTTTTTATTACTTTAGGTGGTACTTCGGTTAACCTTAACGCACTGGTGCAGTAAGGTTATACAATGCACTGCATAAAATAATATAATTTTTTTTATACGGTGTGTTATATTACATGTGCACATCATAGACGATGCTCACAAGTAATGTACATACTGCGGCTGGTACTTGACTATTTTTTGGGCGCACCAGTGATGAAATTTACTTATTTCATGAAGAAAGTTATTTTTCCATATTTATAAATAAATTTCTCATTTACTAATTTTTTTTAATGTTTTATGTATGAGGCTGATGTATTTTATATGTTAATCATGCATATATGTCAGTGAAGAGAGCAACAAAAACAACAGGAGCAGAGGGTTGACCTTTACAATGTTGTATGGGATTAGGAGGTGAGGGAGAGGGAGAGGAATTTGTACCCTCACCCTATTACTACAACGACCATAGTCCTTTTGAGGAATGTAGGCCTCCTTAAGAAATATGAGGAGGATACATCCCTAAAGGGCCACTCTAGGTTCTTGTTGTAGCTGATCCATTGATGGGATGTCCATCGATAGATTTTCCGTGTCGGTCCTGATCAGTGGTACCAACCCACTGAGAAAAATATATATTTTATCACTGAGCTATCTAGGAGAGGGGAGGATTTTCCCCAGTTCCCTGATGTCCCAATCGATGTTGTAGCAGAGACTCGACCCATTTAATCTTATATATTGATGTAGGAGCATCTCTCGAGACAAGCGAGCTAGCACAGAAGACAAAGGATAGCTGGGCACATGACAACACCAATTTTTAAATTTTCCCTTGAAGTTGATGTGCTAAACATAAATGAGATCATTTAATTTTGGCACCTTGGTAAAATGTAATCAGACCTCGAGCCATACGCTCTCGTCTAAGATAGACAGAGGCATTTATAGTAGTAGATGCAGGTATATAGAATTGAATTCTTAGATTAGACAGTTTTAGAGTGCAGGAGGGAAAACAGATATAGACACCCTCATTGTGAATTGTAAGATAGTTCAGTTCAGGAAGAGTTAGGAGAGTAGGAAGAGCATAGAAGAATAGCAGAGGGTTGTAGAGAAACACCCATGTACAGATCTTGAATTAATAGAAGAAGTTGATTCAGATTCATGGCTGTTGTGTTATTCTCTGTGTATGTGTGTTGGATGCTCTGCTTATGAATATTTCTTCCTGTTATGCATTTGTTATTATGCTGTCTGTATGATTTCATGTGTTAAGACAGAATTCTAAAAGGAAGAGTGAATGAGTTTCAATTGTTTCTCTACTGAGCAAGGATTCCTGCAAGGAGTGCAGTCGAAAACATTAGCAAGGAGTGCATTGATGGGAGCTCAGATAGTTTAACTCTTGTTCTCAATCGCTCAGGAGTGAACGTGGGTTGCTGGAGCTGTGCAAGGAGTGCGTAGGCTAAGGGAGGAAGCCTCAGTCATGAATCTGAGTGGAAGCTTTGGAGGACTGCTGCTACGGGCACATGCAGAGTCAAAGGAAGCTGGAACAGTTGAAGTGTTCGTAGGTTTGTCGCAAGGAGTGCGTGCAAGGAACCTCGTTGAGGTTGAAGTAATTTAGAAAAGCTCAGGAAGGATAGGCCTCTAAGTCACTGAAGACCAGCGTAGATAAGTGCGACTTGAAGTTGCAAGAAATGTCGCAGGTTGGCGAAGCGGTGAAGGAGTCTCGTGGAGAGGCACTTATTAATTTCGCAGAATCCTCAAAGGGAGAATGAACGGACGAAATCTTTGGAGGAGATTTCAAGAAGTTCTGAGAACCGTTAGATATTCCAGAGGCGCGAGGTAGTTACAGCGCAAGTGTGGAAAGGATTCAAAGCTCAGGAGAGGCAACACCGTTGATCCAAGCCAGTCAGGGCCGTTGGATTATTCACGAGATCGCCTATCGGTACCTCGTGAAAAAAGGTGTCTAAAGTTTGGTAAAGAGAATCATGATATTACGATACGTGATATCTTGGTGACCACAAGAACATTGTGGGTCCACAGGAGTTGGAAAGTGGGCAGGTGGAACATCGCATGTCGGGATCTCATGGGTGGAGAGGCTGGGGACTTGGTGTTAAAAGTCGTGAAGCACAAGGACACGAAGTAGCGAAGTGGCGAGAGAACTAGGAGCCATCCATCTGAGGAGGATAGGTGGTAGAGATCGAGAGATATCGTGAACTCGGGAGTTCACAGAGTGAAAGACCAAGTATTGGGTACTCCAAGTCACGAAGTGGTGAAGTGGCGAGAGGACTAGGAGCCGTCCATCTGAGGAGGATAGGTGGCAGAGATCAAGAGATCTCATGAACTCGGGAGTTCGCAGGGTGAGCACCCAAGTATTGGGTACCCCAAGTCACGAATATGCGAGGAGCGAGAAGAAGGATAGTTGTTGGATTTGGATTAGGGGAGAACTGTCGGATATGCACGTGGGATCGTGTATCATGGTCTCACGAGAAGAGACTCGAGGATTTGGCCACAGAGATTGCGATATTGTGATAATCGATATCCCGACCGTTGGAGGACAATGTGGGCCATAGCGAAGCCGGCGAGTGGAATACAGGTGGCATGAAGCCCTCAGGATCTCGCTGCGAGAAGTCCCGAGTATTGGCATTAGGATTCGCACCCTCGTGAAGTCTGAAATCTCGGTGAGATAAGGGACCATTGAAAAGTCAACTCACGTGCGCATCGACATTTCAGCACATCAGGTATTGGGAGTTGGAAAACCAAGTGCTTGATATAGCAAGTCGCGAAGTCGTGATAGGATAAATCGTAATAGGAGAAGGGTGAGGTCAGAAGTGAATCATATCGGCGCTCGGGGACTCGTAAGATTCACACCCAATCACTGACCTTTGGACTCGCAAGGTCACGAGTTCCGATCCTCCGATAAGCAGAAGGAGGGAAGTCGTGAGAAAGAATCTATGGGTAGATATTTCCCGATAGGGAGATAGAAGATCTTGGAAGTTCTTCAGGCTGAGAAGAAGAAGAAGATCCTGTGAGGGGACGTGCCCTGGGTGGCGCGCCTTGCGTCATAGATATATTGGTGTTGATGTACTTTCTCCAGTTGATTTTCAAGTGTCTTGTAGACAACTACAGATCGCTTCTTTCAGGGCATAGGAGGTTAGGTGCCTCTCACCGTTAGTGATGACCATTGCAAACTTTACCAGTGATGGGAAGCACATTATTCACGCTATTTTGTATTATGTTAATTATTTGGTACAAAGGCCATGATGTATTAGATGGTATGCCATTTTTTTGCGGCAGTTTTGTATAGCTCTAGATAGATGTCATGATATGATACATGGGAGGGTGAACTTCCCTTTTGCTTAAGAGTTGTTTTTTTTATTTTTTGAGAGGTGTCCGGAGATGAGGCCTACTTTTGTCTTCTAACCTTCTAGGCCGATGACTCAGATGTGGATGCACATGTGGGGCGATATGATGCCCAAGAGGGGCCATCCAATGTTTTTGGGTAGGATTTCCACTGATGCACTGGGGCTATTAGCCAATGAGGTTGATCACATGTTCATGATGGTTCCGTGTCCTTACGTGGGGTTGTATTGGTGAGGATGTCTGAACATCCTCTTCACACTAGATGAGCCACCAGATGCTAGAGGTAATATTAGTGTTTTGTTTAAATTAATCTAGTTTCATTTTATTGTCTTACTTAATTAGAATAAAATTAATTGTAACACCTTCTTTAACTTGTTTTATTAAATTATTTAATGCAATTGTCTAATTATTTTTTTGTAGTATCTATTTTGTAGATATTGGCACATTCACTGGAGATGTGCCTCCTCCCCCACCAGATTCATACGAGGAGATTCCTGAGGCTACAATGTGTTAGGGTCCTCAGGTGCAGATACCCAACATGCACCATAGGCCAGATACTAGATTTAGGTTGGATATGGGCAACCGAATCTGTTCTCTTTTGGTTGAGGTGGGAGTCTACCCTATGTTGATGCAAGACGTTAGGGAAGATCCTATTCTCTTGGAGCTTTGGAGGGAGATGTCACACGATATGATGCCTCTTATGCATCATATCATTGTAGCTGCCAAGATACTAGCAATGAGGAGGGATGCCGATGATACACTCTCTTCCTCCAGGACCCCATCGAATGATGAGGGTGGTCATGATCCTTATCCATGTCCTCGTCCTTCTCCTCCTCCTGCACGTCACCTACATGAGAAGGCATGATGCAGGAGCATCTCTCCATGCAGCCAACCAACCAGTCAGCCACGTCAGCACACACGCAATCAAAGGCTGAAAAGAGGCGCAACCTCATTTTGAATTTGAAATGCAATGTAATTTAATGTGCTTATGCTGTTGAGCCAAGAAAGCCATGAATTTGCACAGGCTGTAGATAAGATAGGCATTTAATGTGTTGTATGGCTGAGATCTAGATCCGATCCTGGACTAGACAACCCATTCATTGTAATTGATTGTAATTAATTAGAGTAGACGAATCTTGGAGGGAAGCGCTGAGAGCACCTCAGGTAAAAGAGATTTTAGATCTCATTTTGAGTGTGATGGTGCTGAGAGAAGAGCCGAGGGGAGCTCGAGAACACCTTGTACAAACTGGCATTTGCCAATTTTAATATATACAGAAGTACTTTTTCCTGCATAGGTTCTGTCTTATACGCATGTCTGTGTGTGTTCATTATATGCTGTATATGTGTGTTGTTATCATGAAATTGCAGGGAGTGTGTTTGATTTCAGGTTGAGCATCTTTGAGGTTTCATGTTAGGAAGGCATGACAGAGTGTTGCAAACTCTGAACACCGGTGCATGAGTGCACTTCTGAACTCTGAGGAGTCAGACAAAGACGTGCTTGAGGCACAGGACTGAAGTCAACAACTTAGGAAGAAGACCTATGAGGTTGTTGAACACCTCAGGAGGTAATGCTGTGTAACTGAAACACAGTTGCAGACAGAATCACTGAAGATTCTGTAGGAGCTCTGCCAAGTGGGCATTGAGCGCATGCACGAGGTGCTGAGGGAAGGAACTCTACTGTGAGTTCGAGAAAGACCATAATCACTAAGGATTCTGAGAAGCTCTGCCACGAGGGCATTGATCAAGTGCGTAGGTGCACCAAGACCCAAAACTACTGAACGTTATGTGGAGGAAAGAACTCTGCCTAATGAGTAATTGAGTCTGTGTGCAGATAGGCACAAGATAAGAAAAAGAAAACTCTTGAGTTCTGAAAGTCAAGGGAGGAGTCCACTGAGTGACCTTTATTGGGTTATCGAATATCCAGAAGTGCTCAACAATAGGTTGCTTGAGTCGGAAGACTGCCAGGAGGAATTTTATTCTCCATCTACGGGAGAAAGAGAAGAAGAACCGAGCTTCTGTAGAGGTCGAAGCTACAGGAGAAGCTCAGGACAGATAGCGCTTTGCACGCGAGGACTTTGCAGAAGAGTGCAGGAGTTGGAAGAATCCTTTAGGGGTTCAAAGACAAGTTTAGGAAGGGCAACATTTTCTATACGCGCAAGCGAAACTCAACATTGAGGAGTTCGCTGAGAACAGAAGACAATACCGAGGCCTTGGGAGAGAAATCAAAACTTCCTTAAGTCTGGGAAAAGATTGTGCAAGCTCAGGAGGAATAGACCTGCAGCTCACCAAGGGAGAATTGCAGGGTTGCTGTGGAAATCCCGAGAGAAGCTCCACAGGTTGGTGAGTGGTTGAACAAGTCTCGCAGAGGGAGTGTTTGAATTCTTCCGCAGAACATAGCCAAGAGGGTTGGGCGGTTGAAAATCTCCTGGAGAGATTTCGCGAGGACTCGAGGGCCGTTAGTTCTTGCAAAGATGCAAGGAGTTTAAGATGTGAACATTCAAAGGTTCGAAGCCAGGAGGAAGTGGAGCCGTCGATCTGGAGTCATAGGGACCGTCAGATCTGCATGTGCCATCGCATATCGACATATCGCGAGTTGGAGCACCAAGTTGTTGAAACAAAAGTAGCAATATCGCGAAGAGCGATACTCCGATAAGTTCTGAGCCGTCGATTGTGGGAGACGCGTGTCAGGAGATCCCGAAGAGTCAGGATTCAGCACTTCGGAACTTTTGGTGTCGAAGGGATTGCAGAGGATACGCAAAACCCCGAATTGCAACGGGTCCCATGGTGCGAGCGTGTGGTATTGACAGGTGGCATCGTGTATCAGGGCTCGGGACTTGGGAGGTCCTGTGAAACGGCGCCCCGAAAATTGCGAGTTCCCGATCAATGATTTCCCGAGTTCCACAGGTGTGTGGGGTCCAAGCGACGATAGCGAGGATAGGTGTCATCGGAGAATCGGCACATCGGGTTTCGGGGAATTGAGAAACAAGAAACACGCGACTGCAGAATTCGGGAAATCGCGAATCCCGATTTCCCGATTCGGAGGGGAGATCGCAAAAGGAGAATTCTGTGGGTAAGGAACTCCCGACGAGGGAGTGGAGGAGCATTTTATCTCTTCGAGCCATCGTTAGAGAAGGTCCTAGTGCTTGTAATCGTTCTCCGAGGAGCGGGGAAGGTTACGTCAAGGCGACATCTATTCTTCCACCACTTGTTTCTCATGAGAGAGTTGACCTTCCAATTCCTCCTGACCATCCATCATCTTCTACTACAGACCAAGCCTCCACTACTATTGTAGATATGATTATCACATCGACTGGACTAGATATGTTATAGAAATTATTTGTCTTGTTCATGATATACATACATACATACATACATACATACATACATACATACATACATACATACATACATACATAC
>ML788009.1:229983-243218 GCA_009831015.1 Picea engelmannii
AACTTGTGAAAATACAGTTTTTTTTCTCATAAAACAAGCAAAAGTGTAACCCATCTTCATGATTTCACCCATAATCTTATTTTTAAATCTACAAAATACATGAACATAAACTCAGTTTCTGAATCATCATGTTAACATATCATAAAAAAGGTTGTACTATTAAAAATGCATATCAACCATATTATTACTTCTAATACCAACATAGATTATTATGATAAATAAGAAACTATGCAAATTAAAATATTACCATTCAATATTTAAACATGTTGTCAACTATAAAATTATATGTATTTGGATATATATATAATTAAAAAAATTAATTAAATAACACATGTATGGTTTAAAATATTCATAACGCAAATGCTTAAGCAAGGACTTACAATGCAAATCTTAAAATTTCCCTAAGAGATATAAGGATCAAAGTCATATCACTAACAAAAGTTCTTTATAAAAGTGACTAAGTGTGTCCAAGGGTAAGAGGATTGTTAATAAATGGATAAATTCCACCTTCTATACACATCAGAATTTTAACACCATTGTGACAACGAAACAATGTTTTGAAAAACTCTTTTTCAGGTCTCAACGCTTCAATAACATGTTGGTAAAGGGTCAAACTTCTAACATCTTGAGGCCTTTTAATCCCTGCAACATAGCTAATTCTTTGCAACAAAAGGGCCTTTGAATCCTTGGGATTATAGGCATGTGCCTCAATATCTTATGAGGAGGACCATGTGATTTACCCTGTTTATTTGATTTATGGTACCTTTCATGCCCACATTTTAGACATATCTCTTTGTCTGCATATTCTCCTCTATATAGAATACAATCATTCAGACACGCATGATATGATATGTACTCAACACCCAACATTTTCAACATCTTCTTTTCCTCTTCATTGCTACTAGGAAAGACATTATCACTCGAAAGAACCTTAAGATCTTTGAATAACCTACAGTTAGTGGGAAATAGAAATGTAAAATGTCATTTAACGTTCATAAAATCGACCATTTTTAATGTTGATTGTGTGACAAGATTTATCAAAATATAAGGGGCTTGATGGTCAGTTAGTTCAATATTGCCGAGAAACATGGATTTGACATGCGCAAATTTACTTTCAAGTTGTACTGTAACATTGATGTCCCTAGCTAGGTAGATTTTGATTGGCTAGGTCCAAAGAGAGGGGTGCTCGAAGCATATTTCAGACTTTCAAAAAGGTATCAGTGATATGAGCATCATCCCCTAGCTCATTGTTCTTCAAGGAATCTAACAACATTGTCTCCATGCCAGTCATATCCCGTAAATAATCATCCATACCAACCTCTATTTGATTGAATCCATTGCCAACTTGTGAAGAACTACTATTGTTGTAGTCATTCCTAATTGGTGAATCTGGACGTAGTGGGAATTGAATAGGTGGTTGATTCAACCATTCTTGGTATGCTTCCTCTCCGAATTGTTCTCTTATTGCAACTCTCTCTCGATTTCACATTGGAGTGGGGTGCAACGAAATATGATAGATAAGTTGTTCATCATCATAATCCTAATTTGAAAAATATTGAACATTAGTACATCGATGATATTAGTAAGTACAATGCAATTGGTTCAAATTACATTATACCAAAAAATTATTACCATCGCTGACCCAAAATTATGGCTAGAAGATGACATGTTACAATTGGCAGGGTAAAGTGACTGTCCATTTTCATCTACCAACTGCTTGCGGGATTTTGCTCCTGATAAGAGCTTCTGACGTTTTTGAACTAGTGGAATATTTTATGCATATGAACTTGATTCTGAATTAGGATCCTACAAATTTGGATACATTTTTATTTATATTGACATGGATAAAAAAAGTAAATTCAATTAGATAATCGAAATATAAATAAAATCTGAAGTTACTGGAGATGGAAAGGGAGAACTCTATAATGGAATTTGAGAAATATGGAACAGGGTGGAATTTGAAGAATTGGCCATTTGATATTATTGTTGGCATTATTGATAGTGTTTTTTCATTGATGGAAACATGTGTCAAACATGTACAGTAATCATAGAAAAAATAAGATCACCTTGGGGTAGAAGAATATCATGTACTGACAGAAGCAATTCGTGGTCACTGTTGATCACGGTAGGATCAACAATGATCCTATGATTATAAAGCTCGGGAGAGGTAGCATGAAGAGAATCCATGTACAAAAGGAATAACAAAGCACAATGAATTAAGAGCTCAGGAGGGTTAGCGACTGAAGATTAATGCATAAAAGAATGCACAAACAATTATTAAAATCTTAGGAGAAATAGTGATGAATAGATCAGAAGCAAGAAATGTTAATTGAAGCTCAGATGGGAGAGTGCATTGCAGAAACGCTATTGGAATTGAAATCCCCAAAGTAAAACTCCAAAATAATTGAGTAGGAATCCTATCCATTGATGTAGTTCGGGATAAATTAGGACCGTCAGATCAAGGGGAAATTAGAGGTTAGGAAGAATTAAATCCCAACCATCATATCGGGATAAATAATCCTCAACCATAGATCACTGTAAAGAAGAGGAGAATCGTAGCCGTCTGTTGAAGATTTGGGAATGATTTAGATCATGAGATCTAAATTAAATATAGACTGGTAAATCGAATACAAAGACTCATGGACCGTCGGTCGTGGAAATGGCGTACGCATGGTTAACCTGGCATTGACCACTTTGGACAATATCGTTCAAATGAAATTTGTATGAAGGAATTTTAGTTGAAACCAAAGTTCCAAAATAAAAGTAAGCCATCAGATCTAAGGAGCACTTCAATATCAATGATAGGCATCAGATTAGGGTTGTGTATCAATAGTCAACTCCGACGCTGACCACTCCAATGAAAAAATCCAAGAACATATGAATTCACCCGAAGGCTGGAGCCTCGAAGTTTTGAAGTAAATGAGGGATATCAGATCTAGACATGCATGGTGACCGTTGGATTAGGATAGGCGAGTCCAATTGTGGTCAATTTCGTCACTGACCATTTCGGTGAAAAAGGGTTTAGAATGTATGAGTTTAGCTGAAGGTCAGAGCTCCGAAGTCATGAAGTAAGACACGTGGCACATACATTGAGAGCCCATGTCATTATAGTCCACGCTAGCAAGACCAGGTGACAAGGACACATGGCGCATTCATATGGTGACAAGTTTCAAGGTCCAGTTGGAATTTTAGGTTTATGTAAGTCACAAATCTAAGTGACACATGGCAACCACTCGGCCAATGCCACATCAACAGTGAAGTCAGCAAGCTACATCACTCCGAGAGTATGTCCTTCGAGGAAAACTAGTTTCTACCACCAAAAACTACCCGAAGCGCCTGTTAGCACTCTGTAAATTTGTTCTGATGATAAAACAAATGAAAAAGGTAACCTACAAACCAACTTTAGAGCTGGGTACCAGCCTTTTCAACTCAAAGAGGACTCTCTCTTGTCACTTGGTATATTTTGACAATCAAGGGCTAGATTTTGTTTGTTTTCGGGGGTTTTATTAATTTTGTTGGCAAGAAAGGGGAGGAAACACTCAGGGCTATGGAGTCAAATTTATGAAAAACGAATAAAATCATTAACTGGTTGGTAGAACACTCTAGAGGATAAAGGATAAATGAGGAGATGAATCTGAGTTATAAATTTTTATTTACAAAGTGTAAGAATAAAGGGGAAAAGAAGTAACTGCATCAGAGAATTAATGAAATGAATTCTGAATTAGTTAGGAAGAAACTTAACACAGTTTAAATTTCTTAAGCCAAGAGCATCATAACATGAATTCCGGGCCTTTAAACTATCCAATTTAAACAGAAGACAGTGATAATGGAATTAGAAACACAAGAAATACATACAAAGAGAGAAGACAAGACTCATATCACCACCATTATAATCTTTTCACAGAGACTTCAAAGACTTCTGCATATGTATTCTATTCAACTTTAGAAAATGACATTCAATTTCAAGCAACTCAAGTGCGCCCTTGCACTTCTTCCAACCCCTAATACATTTGGAACTCCTAATATTTATACAAGTTGAGTTCCTTTGGGTGGAATCTGATTACAGTGATTACAAAGAAACGCTTCATCTTCTGAAACCGATTACAATGATTAAATTTAAGTGTTTCGGTTCTGAAATTGATTACAATGATTATGGCTTCTATGACGTTTCAATCCTTCTCTTTTCCTTCTGACTTTGTCTCTACCTTTCACATGATTCACTGTCTTTTCTTGACCTTTGGGCATCATTTTCTAGGCCCTGGAAAACTGCATTTATCCCTACCTAGTTGGATTTTCTCCTTCGACTGCAAGTCAGGAAATACTCCGTCTCATATACAATTCTTTTCCTAGAAACGAATGGAACCGAAAAACCAATTTAGCATGTGGTTGAGTTGTAGGTGGAAGACGATGTTCGTGCCAATGTCTAATGACCCAATGTTTTAAAAAATAATAATTAAATAAATTGAATGACTAACAGTCATTTTTTCGGGGGCATGAGGAAGTGGTTCAAGGAAACCTACTTTTCACACCAAAATGAACCTGGTGGCGCCACATAGTCCCAAATGAAAATCATGGTTTTTATTTTGGCCCACTCTCCCAATTTAATCCTCCACGCAACTTCTCACCCTGAAATCATCCTCGACCATCGATCTTGGTATGCCAAGATCTGTGACACATCAGGCCCCACATTTTAGTGCTCCTTCCAGATTTAACTTCTCTCTTGCTAGATTTAGACATTTTTACTAGTTTATCGGGCTTCTAAACAAGTTTAGCATCCTTCTAGATCCTGAAATATGGATTTTACATAATAAAAATTATCATGCAATAACAAAAATTATCATGCGATAACATTGGCTCCAACTGGGGATGCTATCCTCCTAGTGAGGTAGCAAAGAACGCATAGACCCAATGACTAATACATTGGGATACTCCCAAAACATGTGTGTACCCTGATTTGACCTGTCACCAGTGTCCATTGAAAACCCAAGTTTGTACACTTCTCTCAACTGAAAACTAAACGCCACATACACCACTAAAATATGACTGTACACACTAGTGAAAACCCAAACTGAAAAATTATTGACCAACAAGCTTATTCACACCTACCTACCCTAACTGCTGAAATGAACTGCCAATCAAGTGAAATGATAATGCCAATACAACCATGCAAGAATTTTATCCACTATTTGTTTTCTTTGCACATGCTTGTTCCAAAGCATGTTTACTGATAATTTATTCAAAAATTTATCTATAAATTCAAATATCAAAAAATTAAAAACATTGGGCTTGTTTGCCGCCTCCAAAAAAACTGCAAATGGATCCTCTAAAAAAATCATAAACCAACAATCATGTTTCACCCCTCCCACTGCATCCTTGTTTTCATGTGATTCAACCTATTGATTGCCACCAAGTGGTTGGAAAATCTACTGAGACTGCTGGAAATAACAATCTTCTGAATCAGAAGATAGTGATGGTTGAAATGAAACCCCTGGTGGCAAGTACTCCATATCTAACATCGACATTTATTTACCAGCATATTTATTTCTAAGATGGTAGTTGTTACGAGGAAAATCTCTCCATGGCTAGGGTGAACCATAACAAACATGAGTGACTGTAGAAATCGACTCAATTCCAACATATGTTATATAAATTAATGTGCAAAGGAGGTAAGAAAGAGGCCTACCTCATCCAAATGTTTGATGATGTCTATTGTTGAGCACTTCGACGCAAAGCTTTATACCTGCAACAAGTTCTCAACAAACAAGCAAAAAAGCATATAGTGATGATATAAAAGGTTAGCACATTAGATAGAATAATCCATTAATATTCAAAACAAGCACACCCATGGATCATAATACATATATTTGAAAGATATCAATTGGATGGGAAAGGAGTATTTCTATTAATAAATGTTCAGCAAAAGTGAAAACATTATAGACTTCTGTATCAGCACGGTTCAGAACCAAGAAACTGATTTCCTTCCAACTGGGCCTCCACCACTTCAATCCTCAACCAAAGGAAAGATCATATAAGGGAGACAAAGAGGTTCTCCATCAATAAGGGAAGATCTTGGGGGCTGAACACTATGTTCAGACTTAAAGGACAAAGGGATGCAGACTCAACAGTGAAGTAATAAATTCTCTAGAGTAACTTTTCTCTCAAAGTTGAATTCTCTCCTCTTCTTCCATAGCTCAGAATTAGCTTCTTTATATCCTTCAAAATGGAACTGAAGGGCTGAGTCGGAACATTTCCAGTATATGGAAGGCCAAGGATCAGAGATCTCCTGTCGTGACATGGAAACCCGACATTTAATTTTTGTTTTCTAGCACAAATCCTGATGTATGGGGGATGTAGTGGAGAAGCCAACGTATATGCTTGTTGTATAGCTTGCAAGGTGTGTACAAGTGGAAAAATATTTTTTTTTGTCTCTAGATTCATTAATCAGGGAAGGTAAGTCTGCATAGGCAAATGGATTAAAGCCCTCTCTGCAAGATTGCATAGGGTGAGACAAATCTTTCTCTAACAGATGCCCCCTAATGTGTGAGGTCAGAGGAGTATCTACGATGGCCGAAATACATTATAAATAACCCAGAAGTGGAGTGGTAGAGAACCAACTGGACGAACTCAATTGCTCATTACATTTTGTACTGACTTTGCATACATGGCTGCCAAAAATACACTGCAGATCCATGTAAAAAATATACCAAACAAGTGTTCGTGTCCATGAAATAAGAGAATACAAATGCGGTTATATGCCAATAGTTTTCATAGTCACGAATGAGGCCCAGTAAAACCAGTCTCAAAACCAATCTGAAGATATCTATATACCATGGAGTACAATCTGATCTCCCATGATCACTGAAGTCATATAGGTACTGGTCCAATGAAAAGGAAGCAACAACTTAGGAAAGTTGCAACCACCTAGTGATGTATTCAATCTTCTACACCATCCACCAAAGGTGCATGTCCACATCATGTGAATAAAGGAGTTGAGGTCAAGCACAATGAGACATTGTTTGATTATCGATCATTGATGTATACCGTTAACAAATGTGAGACAACCTACTATTAATGAAAGTAGGTATCAAGGAATCAAGTACATTCTTACAAGTGTGAATACAGGAGTTGGTGTCGAACACCTGAAGAATCCATCGATCAGGAGACATTGATGTATTACCAACTATCGATGGTGGATTGCAAACCTCAAGGTACTCATAAGACTCTAGGTCCTATTTCCAGATAAAGGGCTGATGTAGATGGAAAGAGACCCACTGAAAAGAGAGAATTAAGGCATATCTCATCAGTCAGCACGAGGTACAAATCAAGAGATTCATGATTTTGTGGGAATCGGACAAAGAACAAGTTCATGAACCAATGAGCCTGTGCGTCTTTCGCATGTGCCAAGTGCAAGCAGTACATGAAAAAAGACCCTCTGAATAGAAACCAATGATGAAAACTGTTGATAAAGGCGGGGAAACCACCAATAAGGCTAATGGCATATAAGACACTACACATATCCCAACGTGTGAATAGATGTCTTGCCGTCAAACACAAGGGAAACCACCTAGTCAACGACCAATGATGAAATGTCAACTATTGGTTTCAAGGCTACCTACCAATGATGAAAGTAGGACCAGGGTGCATGATAAGGCTAAAGTATCATGCAATTCTGAGACAAACTCGTATGGTTGACATGCAAAGTCAAGAGTTCTGAGGAGTGGCTGACACAGGTTGATAGACTTCCTTTGAACAAGAGCATGAGACATGTGGTGGACTTTGACATCATAGACCCGATGATGAAATCATGAGATGTAGGAGGCATAAATGAAGTTCTCTGTAGGGATTGGAAGAGTAACCAGTTGGTGGAGAAGAATCTGCAACGAGCTCAGCTTCCTAAGGCCATGCTAATCCCAAAATTATGATGGATGGACTCAAATAACTTTGTGCTATGTTCAAAGGTGACACGACTGCTTCCAAATATAATATAGTATTCCCTTCATGCCCATATATATATATATATATATATATATATATTTTCATAACAAATGAATGCTATGATACAGAGGAGGAAACGAGTGCCGCAAGTAAGAAAAACTAGTTCCATCAGTGGAATGTACCTATGCTCAATGTAGGGAAGTGCATGTGGGATATGGACACTCGGGGGGTGTTCCCTCCTAGATATAGGGTGTCAAATTGCGAAGGATATAAACAAGGCTCTTCTTGGTTGAGGATGAAAAACTGCTAAGGAAAACAATTTATAGCATAAAGAGAGAACCGGCTATAGGATCAATACTATAAGCAGGGGCATGAGATGCAATCACAACTTAGAGCCAAAAAATTGTTGCCATGTTTTCAGACAGAGGCAGAGTATGTGTGTTTGTCATTGATGGAAAAAATCATGACCAACAACACAATTATGATCGCATGGTAAGATTATAAGCTAAACTCCATTTTGGGTATCAGAAGCTAAATTCTATTTCGGAGTTTCAGATACCGGGAGTTGGAAGTGTCAAAACACTTCATCACAGAAATGCCAAAACGCTGAAATACTGGACCATTGATCTGACTCCATTTTGAATTTTTGGATACTGGGAGTTGGAGGAGTCAAGAGTCGAGACTCTTCATCACAGGAGTCCCGAAGTTGCCAAATGCGAAACGCTGAAATACCAGACTGTTGATCTAACTCCATTTCGAAGTTTTATATACCAGGAGTTGGAGGAGTCAAGAGTCGAGACTCTTCATCACAAGAGTCCCGAAGTTGTGAAATGAGAAATGCTGAAATCTTGAAAAAGGCACATCAACAAAGACTCCATTTCGGAGTTTCGCAGACCAGCAAATCAAAGATCAAAGGAACTTTAACCTTTGAATTAGTGAACCTTGAAATCCTGAAAGAAGGAGGACTATCCATCTTTGGGAAGGAAACGTTGTTACAGATCAACATTTCGCTGACTGAGAGGTCAAAGGAAGGAGTGCCCTAACCTCTCAAAACTGCGATATGAAAAATCGCAAATTAATCTGAGTCGTTGATCAAAGGGATATCTTGGACTGTTGATCAGGCACAACGAAGGCTCGTGAATTTGTGAAATGATCCTGGCCATTGAAGCCAAAGGACACATGGCAAAAGATCATCATTTCCCTAACTGGAAAGTCAAAGGAACAGGGTTTCCTAACCTCTCGAACTCACGATATGGGAAATTGCAAAATGTCGAAATGCAAAATTGCGAAACGCCTTTTGGCACAGCCTGTGGTCACCACTGGTGGTCACGTGAGGGGAAGAATCTAGTGGAGCTAAAATTTTTCAGAGTTTCGGGGATTGCAACTTGGAGTGTCGAGACTCTTCACCATAGGAATATCAAAATGTCGAAATACCGAAATGCGAAATGGTGAAATCAACTCGAGACCCTGTGCTTGTAATCCAATGGTGTTGGATACTTGGAAATATGATTGAAGGGCTACTGTTGCTCTTTACAATTAATTGTTCAGTTATGATCCAGTTAGCAAAACCGAATCATGGTTCTTGGATGATTGGCATTTCATTTGCTGAAGCCTTGTTCTAGGGATTTGAGGGGTAACTGAAGGGGTTGTAGTGTATAAAAGAAACATGCAGTGACTGTGTGTGGTTGGTTGGTTTGACTGAAAAATGAGTTGAACTATAGAAAGGTAAAATTACCGTATGCGCAGTGTGAAGAAAGCTCAGAGATAAGGAACAGAAGTTGAACAGAGGAGAAAAGGTGAAGAGAGAAGAATGTGCACATATCAAAGAACATGAGAAGGACAGAGAAAGAACAGATAGAAAGAGACAGCAAGTCAAGCCAAGTATGAATAGAGCAGAAGAATAGTGTAGCAGAGAAGAATTGCAGAACAATGAAGAAGTGGTAAGAATTGATTTATCTGTGTTGTTGGTTATTCAATCATTTATTTGTAATAAGGGTGCTAGGGAGGTGCTAGGGAGGACTATTTTCCTCAGAGGTTCAAGTGGGTTCTTGAACACAGGGAGTTGTAGCTTCCATCTGGTTGCAGCCAGAAAAACCAGGGTGGTGCAAGGGAGAACAACTGTTCTCTGTTATACAGGTTGGAGCCTGTGTAACTGGAAGTTGGTGCTGGAACACTCAGGGAGTTGGTGCTTCCTTCTAGTGGGTGCTAGAGAAACCAGAGAGTTGGTGCTCTCAAACAAGTTGGATATTGTAAAATAGAGGTAGTAGCCTCACATTGAGTTGGTGCTCAATTATAGATGATGTACATAACTTAAAAGACTGCCTATCATTTTGAAGAAGAAGAGGTTTTCTCCCTTTATGGGTTTCCTTGTGAAAATCTATCCTTGTGTATATCTTATGTGTGACTGATGGTCATTATTTATGTTTTCCATATGTTGTACAATATTGATGATCACTTGAAGAAAGATTAAGAATGTTTTAATAGACTTAAAATTGTTTAAGCACAATAACAACTGATTCATCCCCCCCTCTCAGTTGTCTTAGTAATTTCAAAAATTGGTATCAGAGAAGGTTCCTTTTATTTAAAGGTAGATCTGTAAGCTTAAACATGATAATTCATGAAGGGACTTTAGCTAGTAAGCCTCCTCTATTTGATGGAACAAATTTTTCCTTTTGGAAGGTTAGAATGAGAACATACCTAATGGCCTTAGGTGTTGATGTTTGGGATATAGTAGAGACTGGATACATAAAGCCTGTTGTGCTAGCTTCCAAGGATGATAAGTTAGAATTTAGCTTTAATGCTAAGGGAATGAATGCTATCTTGAATGGACTTTCAGAAGCCAAGTTTGTAAAGGTGATGCATCTTCAAATTGCCAAAGAAATGTGGGATAAACTTATTGGCAGCTATGAAGGAAATGAAAAAGTAAAAGATGCCAAACTTCAAACATTTAGGTTGAAGTTTGAACAACTAAAGATGAATGAATATGAAACAGTTATAAATTATTTTTTAAGAGTTGAAGAACTTGTGAATGCCATGAAGGGTCTTGGTGAGAATTTTGAAGAATCAATTTTAGTTCAAAAGATTTTAAGATCTTTGCTTGATAAATTTAATCCAAAAGTCTCTGCAATAGAAGAACTAAATGATCTTAAAACTCTGTCCATTGATCAACTCCTAGGAACTTTAAGTACATATGAAATGAGAATCAACAAAGATAAATCCATTACTAGAGAAGCATCTTTTAAAGAAGACAAGAATACTGATTCAAATTTAGATGATATTGAGGCAAAATTTGTGAGAAGGTTAAAGAAAGGATCGGGAAAATATCAAGGCAAGCTTCCCTTCAAATGTTTTAACTGTGGTAAGATAGGTCATTTTTTATCTAAGTGTCCCCATCAGAAAAAGGACCAGAACTCTGATGATGAAAAGAAGTACGAATTCAAGAAATATAGTAAGAAGAAAAGTTTGTGTGCAAATAATGACAATTCCTCAGAAGACATAGATAGTGATTCATCATGTGAAAACAAAGTGAATGATTTTATGCTTATGGCTATGGGAGATCTTGATGATGAATAGACAGGAGGTGAAATGGATGATGAAGAAGCTGTGTTGGATATGGAAGGTGAATTAATCAGTGCTTTGGAAGAAATTGATAGACTCAAATGTAAGAAGAGAAAACAAAAAACAGTTGTTGAAGCAGTTTAAAATGAATGGTGAAAAACCTAATGAAAACTTTTCTCTACTAAAAGTGGAGTTAGAAGAGGCAAAAAAAATATAATACATACTAAAACAAAAGTTGTTAGATAAGAAAGCCAGGTGTGAAGCCTTAGAAGAAGAGATAGTAAAAAACAGAAAAGAAATGGATAAGTTTAAGGGATTGTATCACCAAAATCTGCCAAGTATTAAAGCCTCGGAAGGATTAACCTCCATTCTAAATCAGAAAGAAACCCAAAGTTGAAAGTTGGATTGGGGTATGAAGAAGGATCAAGTAGTGATCATCCAAGTAATACAGAACCTATCAAGTTTGTCAAATCCTCAAACATTGATAATAGTCACTCTGCAGAAACAAAGGAAGAAAATCAACCACCAGCAAGGAATGAAAGAAAAAGTACCAGAATCGAATCTATAGATCAGAGAGATTATTGGCATGAAATAAATCGACCTCCTCAAAGAAGACAAACTTTTTCAAGGTACAAAGGTTTTTTCTATGGTTATTGTTTTTTCTGCTCTAATTTTGGTCACAAAGCTATACACTGTTCTTTAAGATTTAGATATGAACATTCAAGATATTCAACGAATAACCATCTTCCACAACAAAGATCATGACGACCAAGCAACAAACAACCTCAGACTATAAATCATGTGATGGCTGGGAAAATGACCCAGGTTAAACATAACAATAGTTATGAGCATAACAATCGCTATGATCTTCTATTTAGTGAACCAGAATGTTACATCTGTCATAACTATGGACATTAAGCTACAGATTGTCGCTTAAGGAATTACAAGACAGATTTGATCCCCATTGCTGAAAATGTCAAGGTTGGGAAGAAGAAAGTAGATGAAAAAGTGTGGACTAGTGTTATCAGCTCAAAGACAAAAGAATCCCTGGTATATTGACAGCGTATGTTCCAAACATATGACTGGAGACAAAAGTAAGTTTCTAACTCTAAGTGAAAGCAAATAAGGGAATGTAACTTTTGGAAATGATGCACCAAGAAAAATAAAAGGTAAAGGAATGGTAAGCTTCAGTAATGGAAAAGGGAAAGCTCAAGATGTATTGTTTGTAGAAGGTCTGAAACATAATCTACTTAGTGTCAGTCAATTCTTTGACCAAGGATGTGAAGTCATTTTTACCTCTAAAGACTGTAGAATAAAATCTGTGAATTCAGGACAACTAGTTGCAAAAGGGATAAGAACATAAAACAATGTCTATGTGTTAAAAGAAGAAAAAGAAGAATGTCACTTAAGCAAGTATGATGAAAGTTGGTTGTGGCATAGGAGACTTGGACACCTAAAATTTGATCATATAATCAAGCTCATAAACAATGGGGCGGTAAAAGATCTTCCGAAGATATCAAAGCCATATGACTCTATTTGTAAACCCTGCCAGATAGGAAAGCTTACTCACACTCAGTTCAAATCTAAAAACTTTCCTTGAACAGAAAAACCTCTCCAGTTAGTACATATGGATTTATGTGGACCATCAAGGAAAGAAGGTACAGGAAAATAAAATTATTTTATGTTGATTATTGATGATTATTCTAGACTAACATGGGTTGCCTTTTTGAAGGAAAAATCTG